>JAOVVA010000036.1:6834827-6844939 GCA_028565275.1 Leiocassis micropogon | reverse complement strand
ACGATGTTGGCGTTGCCGCAAGGGCTAGTCATTTAAGCGCGAATGAGAACCGTTTCGCAGGGATCGATGTCACGTGTGATTTTTTTTTTCTTCTTCGAATATTCGAATCTCAAAATGAAAAATCGAATGCCATCCCTCCAAACGAATATACACTGTATGTGTATATATTAGCTGTTGCATTTGATTCGCCTGGTTATGTCTGCTATACCTTGTTATCCTGTTGGGATTTTTTAATTCTATTTCTGAATTCCTTATGGGACTAAAGACGTATCAGCAGTTGGTTTATGCCCAATCTGACCTTATATGGCTTGTTTCTGTATTATGATAAGGCGTGGTAGTCAAAAAAAAGTGATCCTGTAAACTAATGTACTGATACTGTCTTAACGTTTCTCAAAATCCTTATGATTTTTGTCCTTAAACCTGTTTTTCTTTGTATCAAATTGCTACCATGACTCACTACAAACTTACAATCAAATAGCGAGTTTGCTACATTTTTCTAATTCAAACTCAACTAGCACTATTATTTATACTAAATTACATATGTCACGGATTACTCACTCAGTCTCACTCATCGTCTATACTGCTTAATCCTGTACTCTGGGTCGCAGGAGGCCTGGAGCCTATGCCAGGAGACTTAGGACACGAGATGGGGGAGGGGTACACTCTGGACAGGGTGCCAATCCATCACAGGACACACACACTCACACACTTATTTGCAATTTGGGAACACCAATTAACCTAATCTGCATGGGAGGAAAACCCAGAGGAAATCCACCAAGCCTGGGGAGAAAAAAAAAAACTCGAACTCGAACCTGGCCAGGAATCAAACCCAGATCCTGGAGACGCAAGGCAACAGTGCTAACCATTAAGCCAGTGTACTGGCACCACAGATACAACTGCAGGATAATTTATCAGTTGTGACAAAAGCATGCAAGGTAGAATTATAGCTTTTGGGAAAATTCACACTGATATAAGCAAAAAGATTTTTAAATAAAAAAATTATAATTTGTGCTTTTTAACAACCTTGTGACTGAAATATTTTCTAACAGTTTGTAATACTAACAGTTTGTAAAACAACAGACTTTTCAAGTCACGGGCACACAAATAAGTTTTATTTCTAATTTCCCTGAGCAAACACTGTCTTTTTAATAAAAGACTAGCTTCCATGATATTCTATATAAGCTATGAAATTTCTTGGAAATGCATTGCACCAGAAGAAGTACAGGAACAGCATCACTGAGTCATGTCTGAAGTCATGCAAAGATTTAGGCCACATTCCGGTATACAAATAAATGCGGTATGAGTAAACAAACACCAGTGTCATACAATGTCCTCCCACAGTGCATATGATTATTACTTTAGAAAAAGGCTTGATATAAACCCTGAGGACTTGAGAAAAAAAAAATCAATACTAGTGGCATCACACAATTGATTTTAAACAATCTTTCTTAGTTTAAAGTATTATTTTGTAGCATAAATTTTTTCCATAAGTTTGTAAGTGAAAATATAATAAGGGTTTTAGCAGTTTGCTACCAAACCTACAAATTCTGATACAAATCATGTAAACCGATCAGCCACAAGACCACATCACCAGGTGAATTGAATAACAGTGATTATCAATTATAAACCAGTTAAATGATGAAAGGATAATGGACACCAACGGCCCATCTGTGCCTGTGTGGACCAAAGGCCAGTCTGTCAGGTCCAATCTCACAGAAAAGCCAATGAAGCACAAATGGCTGTAAAAACTAAATGCTGGCCATGATTGAAAGGTATCAGAAAACTCAGTACATTACAGCCTATCACGTACAGAGTTTAGCAGGCAAAGAGTTCAAGGCTGTTGATCCAGCTTCTAAATTCCCTCGATCTCAATCCAATAAGCATCCATGGAATGAGCTGAACAAACAAGTCCGAACCATCACAACCCACAGCTTTCAACCACAGAACACCCCCAGAGGTCTTGTGGACTCTTACCCCAAGGAGAGAAAACTGCCCTGGCAGAACAAGGGGAATTCGATTTGGGTTTTAATGTTATGGCTGATCAGTGCATAATAGAGACGTCTTCAAGTTTGGTTTATCATATCAGCCACCCTGAATGCAGACAACATTAATGATGTGGGTTTTTTAATTTGTGACAGAGAAAGTTGCAATATATTCTTAGGGATGATACAAATACAGTAATAGACATTTTGAGAAAATTTGTCCATTTAACAGAAAAAAATTACTAATTACTCATTATGTAATTACCTTATTAAAAGCATTATAAAATCATCATAATCATTATAAAATAATATTTTTTTCCTTGTCACTTCATATAACTCAGCGCTACAACTACAGTATCAGGCAGCATTTAATAAACTACATCATTGTGGCATGTTTTCTTTTTCCATGAAATATATTAATAAATCATGAAGAAATCAGCAAATGGTCTTCATACTTTTCTTTCACGACTCCAATTTCATCTCTCCCTGTTTGCGTCACGTTCGGTGTAAAGAGGTGTGTGCTGTCATAACTGCGCATCATGTGTTGACTAGATGGTAAGTTTCATTTCCAGTGATCAAATTCCTTGTAACGTTTTGATACTGATATACTGCTGTAGGTAAGTTATTATACAGAAGGTATCCAATATTCCAATGATAAAAAGTTAATTTAAAAAAATATATATATATATAAAACAGCATCGGTATTATTTTGCTGATTAGTGTATTAACCAGGTTTGATCAAATAGCTGACCTTAGTGTCTTTAAATACGTTCACAGTGAAAAGAAAAAAGAATAATAATTTAGATATGGGAAAAAAAGCATAAATAAATAAAATATCCACAGCCTTGGCACCCAGATATGGTAAGTACCCACATTGTACATGGGTTTAAAGTACTATGACAAAGTAAGAAGACGATACTTCTCACTTTGTCATGGTACAAAATGTGTGTGGATGGACACGGATGTCTCATCACAGCAGTCCTGAATGAATTCAAACCCAAAATACTTATATTTGCTTCTATATAAACAAATACTGTCTTTGAAAACTATATAAATTGCTGACATACTGATCTACTTATCAACTGGAGCTCTGCAAATATTTTCAGGCTTGTTGCTGAAAAGTCATTTGGATGATCATTCTCAACATAAAAGTGACGCTGATGCTGCAACGTGTGTCACAAGTTTATGAAAAGAAATCAAACAAAATTCTTAGTCCTGGTGAGATTTGAATTTTTTTTTAACGTAGAGCACACTTACTAATCACTTTGTTTGACATCTTTACTTTAGACATACATTCATTGCTTTATGAGCTCAATTTGAATGAATTTGGGCAGTTAAACTAATCCTAACCCCACTTGAACCTTTTCTTTATGACAAGGACTCAGGACTTTAGGTCATACAGTATATGCTATGAGGGTCGTGTTAGTCCAGGCGACCTAATTATTAATATATAAATAAGCCTTCAATTATTAAAAAATATATATATACATACAGTTTTATGAGCAGAATCCGAATTGTGATTTATATATAGGCTACTTATTTGAGTCACAGATTGTATTATTTCACTTGTGATTTTTCCACTGATGAAAAATATGTTCATTCAGTTAAGTTTTACAGACTGATGAGTTTCCTAGTTGTGTTATGGAATTCAACTCATTCAGTTCAAGTGATGTGTCACATGTTAATATCTGTAACTATGATATGACTGTGGGTAGTGATTTCTAATCACAGACCCTCTGGCTATGCTAAACCACTCAAACTAGCACCAGACACCTTCACGTCACCGTCACTACTGTGCCACTTGACGACCATGGTGAGGTTTGATGTCTGGATAGAGGGTGCCATGTGCCAAGCCATGCATACGCAGCTGCGCAGTGTGTCCTGTGCAACATAAGCTGAGTTTGAATTGAATGGAAAAACCTGACACTCACCGAAGCTCGACAGCCTCCCTGAGTCAGCAGCCACTGCAAACACGCCAGGTTGCCGGTGGCCGCTGCGTCATGAGCGGGGCTCGCGCCGTTATGAGCCAGGCTGTTCGCCGGTAAGCCCGCTTCTTCCACCAGGAACTGGAGGCAGTTGAGCTTTCCAGCGCGCGCCGCGTGGTGCGCGGGTGTCGCTCCGAGTGAGTCCTTCACATCGCCATTGAGCACTTTTTCCTCTAATTGCACTTTAAGCGTTTCTATTTCGCCTTGCCTTGCGGCGAGAAATATCGCCTCCACGGTCATAACGACTCCTTGGGACACGGTGACAACTATTCATGCACCATTGAACAGGCAGAAAAATGACTTTAGACCTCAAGAGCAAATACGCGATAGTATTCACTCAAACGCAAGATATCACGTCACATGGCCATGTAGCATCAATAGAAGTCAAGACGCGCACGAGCTAGCATGGCCAGTCCATTTTGCCCGGGCGCGAGCGGATCGCGTAAAGTTGCCCGTCGCGCGCTTTCGCACGAACCCCAGGACACCCGTTATTCTCACAGAACTTTCTACACTTGTGGCGATGAATAAGTTGGAAGCTTTGAGCTGTTTTCTTCTTCGAGTCCCTTTAGACACCCTTCGCTGCCTCGACAACTTGTTAAATAATCTATGAAGGGGAGGAGGATCGGCTGCTTTGGTTGTTACCTGCATCACTTCAGTCTCCTCAGCGTTAAAGGGGCAGCGCGTGCACACAAGGAAAACGCGCGAGCCTTTATTCACCTCGTCTTAGTTAACGCGTGTTTCAATTCATTTAACTCAGTTAGTGCCATGTAGGGTTCCATCCTTGCCGTAAAAGTGTATATTATTTATAGAATTATATCTATGTAATTGTATGCATTGTTTAACATTTTTGTATACATGATTTAGTTGCTTTTATTATTATGATTATTATTATTATTTATTGTTTTTTTTTGCTTAGTCTGTGTATAAAATACACACGCTGATATTTGTGTATACAAATATCAGCAATGAATAATAATACTGCTAAGGCTTTCATTAACCAGACTTTCCACTTTATCACCATTAGATGGCAGACGAGCATAACCTGCTTTCCGCGCGTGGCGCTGTTAAACGTGCCGCTCCGACTTTGCGGTATTATCAAATTCAAATCTTGTGTTATTATGGCTTAATTATGTTAAGGCGTATCGTATTTTTCTATTTTGCATTTTAAAGATATGAAAGTGCAACAGTGATTTTAATACACCTTTCTCTAACTAACATCTCTGAAAGATATAGGTCTTATTGCACACCCCTCCCTGATGCGTACCATAGTCTATTGAACTGTGAGATGTATTCAGCTTATCTTTTACCTTAAAGCATCACATGTTCCAACATTTATTCAAATATTACACGAGTTAAAGCTATTTGTATAACACGACACATTCTCCAATACAAGTGCCTTAAATTTTGAAAAGGGAGTTTTTTAATATGCAGTTTTTAACAAACATTTTCAAACATTGTCTTTGGAAAGACATACTTAGTCACGTGACCAGGTGCCGTTATTATATTATTTGAGGAGCAAACAAGATGTAAGCAAAAATCAACCGATTCAGCAAATAAATGACGTAAAGCGACATCATACTTTTTAAATCAAACTTAGCAAAGCACAGCAGTTTAAAAGATAGCAATCACATGATTTGTCAGCAGTTTGCATACATTGAATCTATAGCAATACTTACGTTTTTGTTTCTTTTTTTTCTTCTTTTTTGCAAATGTTGAAAGTCCTGCGCCTTTGTCAGCATTATATTTCTTTCATACCTTTATAGACCCCACATAAGGCAGTTTGTGTCATATTTTATTTCATGCATGCGCAAAACTCATAAGGTCTAAAACACACAACGTCTTTATTTATTTTTCATGCTCACACAAAATACTTTTTATTTATTTATTTATTCATTTATTATTTCCCATGGAATAATGCAATGCATGCTTATTCCATAGCCTAATTCTTCAGCTCGAGCCGCAGGTATATTTTGGAAGGTCCCTGGGGAGAAGGAGGGGGATTTATGCTCGTGCCTGGCGCGTGCCACACGCTCCCATATCCACCCCCATCCCATCGTGAACGAGCCCCCCCCCTTCATGCGCTTAACAGCTATTGAGCCGCACGCGCCATTCTTATGGCGGCTCATTTACCCCTCAGGGGGGTTCGCGCACAACAAGTCCCCAAAGACCACAGGGCATGCTGTCTGCGCTATTTACACTAAGCATGGACAAATAGTGAACGCCTCACTGTTTTGTCTTTGGAGTGATTTAGCTATTTTATGCAAATTGCTGCAATTTAATAACATAAACAAACATCACAGAGGATTCATCTGAATTTAATAATATGTTAGGGTGGTAATCTATATCGAATATGCTATTTCAATATATGTAATAGTATCCTGATGTAAAAAGAATTTTACTTCTATTAAATAAAATCCATAGGTTGTTTAGGTAATATTAAGTATTACAGATTTTTTTTAAATTCACTTTTAATAATTAAATCATATATATATTATATTTCCCAAAATATAAGTAATAGCACTATATATGTTTGGTGGGACACTAAAAAACATGAATTTTCCGTTTAGCATGGTTTCTTTGTGTATGCTGCCCGGGAGAAGAGCTGTAGCCTGCTGAGCGTGGTGCAGCCATGGCGTGGGAAATTCAGGAATTATAAGTCGCACGCGTCAGGCGCGTGACAGTTATTCAAATTTCCCTCCAATTATCAGTGTCAGGAGTCAGAAAGCGCCAACGGAAAAGTGCCATCTGGTGCTCTTGCAGCTCACACCAGAACAAAACAGCAGAGCGTGAGAGTGAGAGCTTAAAACACTACCCACGGACACCATGTTGGGCCGCGAGGCGGGAAACTTCAGCAATTGCATTTTCAAACCAAGGCTACTTATGCGTTTTAAAAGAATAATTTGTATTTTTATATTAGTTGATAATTTATCATATAAACTAAAGATATATCTGTTTCATAGATATTTGGGTTACCTCTTCTCCCCACTCACCCCCAACAACAACAAAAACATACTAAAAATAAAATAAAAAATGTTTTTCAACAGCGTTTGACTGATAGTACTTATAGTTAGTAGTAACCTGTGTAAAGATATGTCCAATGACGGAAACTTCAAAGCACTTGTAAGTCACTTTGGAGAAGAGCATCTGCCAAATGCCTAATTGTAAACCGATTTTTATTATATGCCACATTATCCCTATATGTGCTTATTTTGACTGTAAAAGAACTTATGGCTTATTACATATAACAAACATGACGCATGAAACATTGCAAGCTTTTTGTTTCCTTTTAAAATCTGATCATTTATCCAATGATCAGTCATTCACATTTAATTTGTTTGAAGTGTAAAGAAATCATGTGTACGTGTATGATAGATAGATAGATAGATAGATAGATAGATAGATAGATAGATAGATAGATATTGGTTTGTTCAATATGGGGTACCAGTTTGCTCATTTATCTTATCCTAATTTACCATGCAGTCCTGCAGTCCTTTGCAGGATCTACTCAGCATATTCTATTTTTCTACCTTTCTATTCAATAAGTTTTGTATAAGTAATCATGTTTTCCCAACTTTTCTCGAAAAGCACTTATACACAAAATGTCAAAAGCATTTATTCGACTGGCCATTGTTTAATAATAAAAAAAAAATAATAACAAGGACAACAGGAGAAAATTATTTTATTTTTGTTTGTGTGTGAACGTGTTCAAGGAAGACACCAGAAAGGATAGAAATATGTTTATTTCTCTCTCTCTCTCTCTCTCTCTCTCTCTCTCTCCCTCACACACACACACACACACACCCGCACACAGAAACAGACAATAAATAATGTTCTATCATTATCAATTAACTATAAAGTATACAATGATAATTCATAAGGGGTGTAATTAAAAATCATTAATTTATACATCTTGGTTTATCCTGGAGAGGGTGCAGTGGATTTGATACCAATCACTATAAATTGGGCACAAGACAGGAGAATTCACATGAATGTGACACCAGTTCATTGCAGTGCACATTTTTACCACAATCACACACTCATACATTTATTTTGTGTATCCACTCAATCTAATTACATGTTTTTGGACAGTGAAAGAAAACTGAAAAACCTGCGAGAAACTAAAAAAAAGAACATACAAAAACTTTACACAGATGTTAACTGTATCTTAAATTGTAGATTATTGTACATGTATAAATCCCACAGTTACCCATATCCTTTAATAGAGTTTCTCAAAATGGGGTCAAGGAACCTCCAGGGCTCATGATGCCACAGGGTGCACTTTTTTGTTAGAGATGTGAAAATATACTGCCTGGGCAAAAAAAAAAGTTGCACACTTCAAGATTTTCTTTCAACTTTAGCCTTGATGTAAGTGGTCAGTCCATCTGTAAAATGATTTCTCATGCTCACTATTTCACAATTTGAACCTGGAATATGCCATCAGGGAAGAAAAACTTCATTGATTTGTTAACCTTGTCATTCACCACATTCAGGTCATCAGCTAACTTAATTTTATTCCCACATACCATTGCTGAGCCTACACCTGACCAACTGAAGCAACATAAGATGATAAAACTGCCTCCAGAGGTTTATATAGTGGCCACTATCCATGATGGGTGCCTTGCTTCATGCACTTCCTTTCTTACGCTGATGCACCCATCACTCAGGAATAGAATCAATCTGAACTCATCAGACCACATCACCACATCATTGATTTTTACTTTTTTTTTTGGATTAGTCTCAAAAGATTAGTCGCTTTTGTGACTAATCTTTTGAATTAGTCTCAAAAGTCTCAAAAACCAAAGTGGTTTTCTTATTTTCTTACACAGCTGTTTAGTCCCAATCCTGTGAGTTCTCATTACATTGTGTATGTATGGAAATACTAAATACTTTCACTATTAAACATAGTTATGTTTTTTTTACCATGCAACTTCACCAAGTGTTTAAGTGATGTCAGTTCATGATTTTTTTTCTGACCACATTTCTTCAACAAAGTTCACTATCCTTCTAGGTTTTAATAATGTTAAAGCTGTTGCAGGGTTCTTAACAAAGTTACAGTTTTATCAAATGGCCTTAGTTGCTTTTTTTGCTTGATTCAGCCCAATAATTTGACCCTTTTGAAATGCCATTTTCTTTCTTTTTTTTCTTTAGTTACAGATTCAGAAATTAAGCTACAACATTTATTTTAAAGATATAGCTACGTATTAGCATATTTGATAGACCACTTTAATGGAATTATTCCAAAATGTAATTTCTAAAAATAAAATATATTAAATATTTAATTATTATCTTTACATAATATCAACTTGGAAATGTGAATGGATAACTCAGGACTACAATTCTCTCTGACACAAGAAATAGAATGTTAACATAAATACCATATTATAAGTCTTTGCTAATGAGGACCATATTATTTTGTACTACAATAAAAAAATATTGTACAGATAATTTAAAAAGGCAAATTCAGTACTCTTTTCTTCTTGCTCTTGTTCATCGTTCTTGCAGCACTTTAGGACTTACCTCTGTTTGATGATGGGTGCACTGAATTTTCTCACATTTCTATAACAGAACCATATAAAAAAACTCATAAAGCATGGATCATAAGTTGATGATGGAGGTAAGCTATAATAATAATAATAATAATAATAATAATTATTATTATTATTATTATTTATTTCAGTGTACCTTGCATATCATACACGATTTCATCACGAGAAGCATATAAGAAGCAAACTTCAGAACACGTCACTTCTGCATTACTGTAATAGACTAATACATTAATTTAAAAAATAGTAATGCAATTACAGCCATGTGTTTACAATACATACAATTTTAAAATACAGAAATGCAAATATGCAAAATGTTCTGTTCATTTAAGAGAATTAAGATATGTTTTGAGCCAGGACTTACCAGACGTGCGATCCTTTTCTCCACCATTCTGCATGAGCAATGCAGTGCATTCTGTGCAAATGCGGCGCGTGCGATTGTATCGAGCGCGCTTTCTGTCGAGAGGCTCGAGCGCAAATAAGACGAGGGCACGCGCTCTGTGGGTGGGGCAGATCTCCGCCCTTTGCTGAACAACGTGCAACATCGCACTCCTGTCTATGCGTCTATAATGGACTTTCTCGCAATTGCACAATATGTTCAT
>JAOVVA010000036.1:6780876-6801305 GCA_028565275.1 Leiocassis micropogon | reverse complement strand
AAACAGATTTACTGTTTGTTTGCACAGGTTCTTAATTCTGTCACAGGTGTGTCACAGGTGTTCAGTGCCGAAAATAGCAGTTGGCAGCGTCATCAACAACTTTTCTGCCATACTGTGAGCGTGTCACAGGCGAAAACGGGTACGTCAGGGTGAGCTCATAGCTACTGAAACCCTGGATTAGACTGCAGAACAGCAACTGCACATACGACGGGTGGGTGGATCAGGCGTCAGTATGTTTACGTGGGTGGAGCCGCGAGTAAACCTCATGCTGTTTTTTTTTTTTGGAACTGTGGGTATACCTCATGGCGAAAAAGGGGATGTCAGGCCGAGCTCATAGCCGCAGGAACCCTGGATCAGACTGTATAACATCTACAGCTATAGCGCATCTGACGGGTTTAAGATAAAAACTAATGATTCTGCCTATTCTTGCAGAGAGCAACATGACACTGCCTACCGTCACTTTCGATGAGGAACACCAGTGACACGCCACAGTATGACATAAAATATGATGATGACGTTGCCTGCTGTTACATTTAGTGAGGAATGCCTGTGACACCCCTGTGATGGAACTACATGTGCAAAAATGTAGATGGAAATGAATGTAAAGGGCCTTGGGATTCCAACCCAGAATGTTTCAATCAGCACTTCAGAGCTTTAACCACTTTAAGGGGCAAATATAGTGGTAGTTACTACTTGCATCACATGCAGTCCCAGTACATATGATGACATACTGCGATAACTGGGAAAAAAATAACACCTTGCATCTTACTATGGATTCTACACATACTTGTAGATGTGCTGGTGGATAACCAGCTTTCTTCCAAAATACTTCCATAAATTAAAGCTTTGATAAAATCTCCACTGGCTGTTCATTTGCTCAGACTTTCTGTAATGTGAATTAGCTCTTTGCTGTTAATTGGAGCAGAAAAGCCCATAGGAGTTGGGACTGTGAGCAATATAGAATAAATCAAGCAACTTCAGGAACAGGATTGCTTTTTACTGTGCAGTTTTACCCTGGAGAATTTTTCTTTTTCTGTTAAATCAGCCGAGACACGGAGCAAGTTAGAGAAAGTGCTTAAAATTTAAATCTTCTCAGGGAGAGGCTGTGAGTATGACCTGAATAACCGGAATAGCTTTGATTTCCAGTTCCATAAAGAAAAGGCACTGCTGTGTGATTCTACACAAAAATTGTCTCTAAGGTTAATAATAATAATAATAATAATTATTATTATTATTATAATTATAATAATAGATAGATAGATAGATAGATAGATACAGGAGATGGATAGAAACTTAGTTTTTCATCTATCAATTCTACCTGTATCCACTAGGGGACAGCAGAGAGCCACACATTTTCTGAGACTGGCCATTAAAACCTTTCATAATGTCAATCAGAAGTTCGAAATGGACTCTGTGAAGGATATTAAGCACTTTCTCTTTTTGTCTCAAAGGATTAGATAAGATGGAATAAAAAAAATATAAAGACAAAACGATTTTACAGCAATAAGAGAAAAAGAGAAAACTTTGCACTGAGAAGAAAATGTAAAATTAAAAATCTACAGATTTTCATGTAAAATTAAAATAGAATATAAAAAATGTATACATTATGCAGGATATGCAGAATGTGCAATATAAAAGGGTATAAGAGAGTATAGAAATGGCGTGCATGTAGGTAATAAGGCAGCAGAAGCAGTACTAATAGATAGATATTTAATAGATAAATAGGTATTCAATAGATAAATATTGAGGTGAATCTAGACATGTGGTAAGTGTAGAATTACAATGTGGTTGTTCATTAAAGTTAAAGATTATTTAATTACTAGCACATTTCTTAAGTGGTTCAAGACAAGTCATGTAACCAAGGAGATAAAAAAATGTTTACCTGAAAAGCCGTAGAAGGCTGCATCGATCACTTCCTTTCATTCACCTTGCAGGACCGCTGCGCCGCCGCCCTGGCTCGAGTGGAGCGCACCGATTTCCTTTACCCCATGTTCATCGGCGAGGTGGCTCACGTGAGCGCGGAGATCACCTACACCTCCAAACACTCTGTGGAGGTGCAGGTCAACGTGGTGTCTGAAAACATACTTACAGGTTAGTGGATATTCAGCATGATGCTCTCGGAAAACCTACTAGAGATCCATATGACTGAAATACTGTGCTTCTGCCTACAGTTTGCATGAAACATAAAGCTAATTCCCTCAGCCAAGGGAAAAAATCTAGTGGAAAGCCTTCTTAGAAGAGTGGAGGTTATTATAACAGAGAAATTACAGTAAATCAAGATTGGCGTTTTCAATAAGCACACAAGTGTCCCAATACTTTTGGTCATATAAGGTACATGTAAAAGATTAATGTATTTTAATCGCAGGAAGATCTGTTCTCAAATATATGTCACGATATGTAGAGTTTTCAGGTTCCGAAGAAAGAAGGGAGCTATTCAGCATTCATTATTTTGTAATACTTCCAGGTCGCTATTTAAAGGCAATCAAATATTTAATAAATCCCTTGAACAAAAGCTCAGATTTTCCCTTAGTCGTATATTTTTCATTAAAACTTGATGAATTTTACATGAATGGTCAAGTTTTGTACAAACCTATGGAGTGCGTGCTGTCATTAAAGCAGAACAGGGTTACACCGAATAATAAAAAATTCAATAATTCCCGTTGACATTTCTAACATTCTCATTTTCACTCAAGATAATATATTTGTAATGAAGTACCGTATTAAAAAAGAAAAGCAGGCACACTCTAACTCCTGCCTTTCCACCCCATTGTATGTTGTGATGTATGTTATATATACAGTGGAACCTCGGATTGCGAGTAGCGCGGTTTGCGAGTGTTCCGCAAGACGAGCAAAGATTTTTAATACATTTTGACTTGAAAAATGAACAAGTCTTGGTTTCCGAGTACCGAGTATCATGTGCGTCACATGATCACAACTGAGCTAATGTTTTTTCTCTCTCTTGCTCTGCGGAATTGTGGGTAATCATCTCCCCTGCATTTCCCGTGCACACGTGTACTGTGTACTATATATTTGTGTTTTATTTTTTTACTTTACAGCAGTGATTCCCTTAGCGTGCACTCATCGAGTGTTATTAGCGATGCTCCTTGATAATTTTTTAGATAAAACAGTATCGAAAAACAGGGGGGGGGTCTGATTCCTCCTCTCCTCTTACTTTAGCTTCACACACATACACAAACACACACACACACACACACACAGTGCCTGCTCGCATAAACGGAAACACCTATCTGTCGGGATTTATTTTTACGTTTTTTAAAGGTAAAGTGCAGGTTAATTCATTTATTTATCTTTATATTTTGTATTTTTATGTTTTAATTTTTTTGGGCTGTGGAACAAATAATTTTAGTTTCCATTATTTCTTATGGGGAAATTCGCTTTGGTTTACGAGCGTTTTGAAATACGAGCCTGCTTCCTGAATGAATTATGCTCATAATCCAAGGTTCCACTGTATAGGATGGAAATCATCATACGATATTATCACAATACCTAGGTGCCCACATAATTCCTGTTTCAATTCTGTAAGTATCACAATTTATAAATATCCCAATTTAATAATATTTTTTCCGGATTTTGTTACAATTTTAAAATCATGAACGACGTATAAAAAAGTTGTCATATACAAGATGTCAATGTTTTTATCAGGAAACATGTACCTCTGGAGTGTCATCCACCGTAATTATTATTTTGAATTACTGCTGCACAATTAATCTCATAAAAAAGCTATATGAACCCAAGCAATTATTTAATTGCAAAAGACTGCAATTCAATACAGGTAATATATGCATATTCGAGAATTTTATGTAGAGTTTGTCAATAGTTTAAATATTTGGTTTATTTTTGTTTACATAATTTTGAAGTAATAAAAATTGGAAAGCATCCTCTGAATGAGGTCATTTATCGAATTATTTGTCTTTAGCCTAGATAAATACGTGCAAAAATGGTACATTTAATAGTTAAATATCGGATTTTAAATCACAAATGCAATATGTCTCAAAGTAATCGCAATGTGATTCATCAAATCGTCCAGCCCTAGTTCTAAACAAGTTTGGCAAATAATTCGCCCCTACTAGACAGGACACTTGCTGCCTGCCAATGTGTGATTAGTTTAGAGTGTGCCACCTGAAGGATGATGAAAGAACAGCAACGTTTAAATAATTTTTTTTAATCAATCATAACTAAAAACCACTAAAAACAATCTATTCTTATCTCTAGTACATTATGTGTACAGTGAACTAGAGTTTTGCTTATAGCGCATCTAACAACAGTGAAGGTGTAACATGTTTGCCAAGGCCCAGAATGTTTACCCTCAGCTTTTAATTTGGCTCACTTGACAAAATGAATCGTTTCAGAGTCTAAAAATGGATGTAAAATGTGAAAGTGTTAGCACCTGTAGAACATATCCTAGTTTGATGCGTCACATTAGTGACAGGAGGTTCGCTTTGTTATACTTCCATATATCTATGTTTTTCAAGGCGCTACGGTTAAGAATCTATTTGCATAACTTTCTGAATCAGCACCCCCACTCAGCATTAAGCCATTGACTTATTGTTTGAGTGTGTTGACTGTAATATTGTCAGAGTTATTTACGTTACACAGATTGTGTATAAAGGAACTGTTGAAAGGGATTTTCAGCCAGTAGTCAATGCAGACAATGCAGCATTGTGGCTTGTTTTTATAGGTAATCAAGATAAGTACGGTTGGAGGAGTCTGCATGTCTAAACGCATTTCTCAGTTGTATTGAGATTATAGAAATCCTTGAAGTTTTTCTGCCATAAAACGTTCTTTTTATATAGTATACACTACCAGTCATATGTTTGGACACACCTTCTAATTTCCAAATATGTCATCTCCTTTGAACAGTTGACATTGAGATGTGTCTGCTACTTATGCTCTGTAAAACTTTCATAATAGCTCTAAGCTGAGGTTCTGTTAATTGGTGATTTCTGAGGCTGGTGACTCGAAATGAACTTCTTTTCTGCAGCAGAGGTTAGTTTTGGTCTTGCTTTTCTAGGAAGGTCTTCATGAAAGACAGGTTTTTGCATGGGTTTTGCAAATGCACTTGACAATACTGTTATTGCAAGAACTATTTCAAAACAGCTGACCTTTGTGTCTTAAAATAAAAACTGACCGTTGGTGTTGTTCTTTAATTACTTAATTCCATGTGTTATTTAATCGTTTGGAAATATCCATTGTTGTTCTGGAATGTAGAACATAAATCACAAAACAAAAAAACAATGAATTAGAAATTGCGTATAAACTTTTGACTGGTACCATATGATCTGATTCACTTCCTGTCAGTTGTACAGTTGTGATGTATGTCATAATCTCCTATGAGATGGATAAAATTGAGAAAATTCCCCCCGAAACCAGTTGATCATGTGACCATCATGCGACGTGGATGTCTAAAGGTGCCAACAGAAGAATTTAGGTTTAATACAAAAGTTGAAGTAAGGTTGAAGATTTAAAGTTTTAACATAAGAACTTTTTACGTCATCATCATAAACCTGTAGAGCCTGTTTTGCTGTTGAAGACGTCACAAGGGAATTCTTTGGTTGTTAGTTGACATGGCAGTCTTAGAAGGAATTTTCAGAAATTATAAAGAGCCTTGTGTCATAAGCCGTCAATTGGATGATAGCAAAGGATCATGGGAGACTTATAGAAGAGCTGCAAATACAGTAGTGGAGATGGCTTAACAGAAACAAAACATTAAAATAGACTTTAAGGTTAGGACCTTATTATACTCCTGTGAAGCTCGGAGTTTGTACTGAATGTGCGTTCAGTAACTGAACGATTCTAACTCGATTTGGCTCAGTGCGACTGAGGAAGCTTCATGTGAGTCTCGGCTGAACTTTACAATACATTTTTGCATGGAACAAAGGTTGTGGAATTTGGCCCTGATTACTTACATTGCACAGCCATTGTGCAGAGCAGGTAAATTCATAATGACCAAACCCTACTTTAATGAACCTCAGTTTTGATTTAAGACAGACTTGAAAAAACTGAGTTATCCCTTTATGCTCACTAGACGTTTAAGCTCACTTGAGTGTTACCTCATTCTCACAAGAAAGCAAGAAAGTTTCTGTTTATGCAACCCTGTTTTCTGCACCAGACTCAATCACACTGATTGTTAATTAGAGGTACTGTATAATGATGCTCAGTGACATGATGGATCACGATGCAAAACATTAACAATGTGCTTTTGACAAATGTTCTACAAATGTGTAGAAATCATCATTTTAGTAATAATCCATCAAATACAAGTGCGCTTTTTTTGGAACACCACGGTTTCAATGTGTACAAGCCATAATGTTAAAATATATTACATTGTTATTGCATCAGAAAAAAAAAACAGTCTGTTCAGTCATAGTAATATCTTGATTTAAAATATCTTGTCTATGTTAAAATGAGAGGTGTATTAAATCAAACATCTGCTTAGTTCAGTACAAGAAGGACCATAAATAGCTGATAAACTAATGTGGACTGAAACATGATTAACACAAAGGCCCATCAGTCTTCATGTAGGCCCTAGCTCAAGATGGTGCTAAAGCAATATAAATATAGATTTCTCTTCAAAGCCTGATCACATGTCGTTTTCCCTCTTTCTTCTCTCCATCCTGAATCTATTAGTGTCCTGAACACAGCCCTATTCAAAGCCACAAAGAGGGCACGCTGTCCCAGAAATTATAAATTCTTACCTGAAGAGATACTTCTTTGAACGAGATAATGAATCAGTGATAAATGGCAGGAAAGAAAGATGGGAGGCAGAAAACACATCAGGACAAAACGAAAAGAGGTATCCCCAAGGTGCATGGTGTTACCACAGCAACCGAGTTGTCAAGGAAGCAGGGACGAGCTAGGAAGAGGTGAGATGCCGAGTCAATGGAAGGATCCACAGAAGCAAACAGAGAGAAGCTCACACCTCTGAGGGTACTGGGTACTGTGGTGAGGTGACAGGAACCACAATGTCACCACAATGACGTAAAAATAAAGAATCAGGAACAGTCTTGAAATAAATGCAGTAAGATTTGAATAAGAAGCAAAGTGGCATGCTAGCTGATGTAGTTATATGCTAACACAAGTTACCTGAAATGACAGAAAGCTAGTTTGACTGACTGCATAATGCAAAAAAAGTGCTAATAGTTGGGCTCCAATGCAACTTGAATAGATAAAAAGCACTGCTTATATTTAAGCCTCCACAGAATGCTTCTGTTATAATTAATGCAGACATAGACTTTAAGATTTGATATGCATTTTGTAGTAATAAATCCTGGACTTAAAAACTAGACTTAAGGATGTAAACTAAATAAGACAGAATATCCTTAAAATATCCTCAACTTTAAAGATCCTTGGGAAGTGCCTAAGTCATTGTCAATGTAAGCAGGTTTTGTAGCATTTTTTAACTGAGAGAATCACACTCACACACACTCGCACACTTTCTCTTTTGCCTACACCTAACCACAACTTTAAAGGTGCAATATTTTGCTCCTTTTTAACAAGTTAACAAGTCTTAATGGTCTGAGACTTCTTGGCTGTTCTCAGTAATCGTGCTGGAGGAGGGGCTATGCAAATCGTTTTCTTGCTTTTTTTTTGTTGTTGCCTGGAATGACATCATACCTGTGGGGAAATTTAAAGGGCATGGTTAAAAAAAGTGACGTTTTAAATGTGGCATGTGTTGCATTTCATATTTAATTAAAAAATTTATTGCATGTAAGTACAGTACACTGAAATAGTAGTATTTCATTGCACTGCCTTGAGATTACGGCACACATTTGCCCTGTGGCTGTTTCGATAGCCTTGTACGACGGGGTAAGAAAACTGTTGGTAGCTAAAACATTAATTAATTCAATCAATGCCTCTTAAATATTTGCTAATTTAAATCCAAATGACAGATTTTTCTTACCTGCCAGCACAGTACACTCTTATAGCTCAATATTCTCTTAAAGTAAAATATACTGTAATAATCAATCCCTGCTGTATCCTTATATTATCACTTAAAATAGGATGGGTTCCCTGTTCACTCTGGTTCCTCTCAAGGTTTCTTCCTCTTGTCATCTCAGGGAGATTTTCCTTGCCACTTTCGCCCTTGGTCGGCTTATCAGGGATAAACTGAAACATAATTATGTTATACATATTTCAGCACTTTTGTCAAAGTCTTTTTAAAAAAAAAATTTTATGCTGTAAAGCTGTTTTGTGACAATGACCATTGTTAAAAGTGCTATATGAATAAAACTGAATTGAATTGAATAGCACAATATAACAGTATATTTATGGTCAAATATACTGTTAGAGTACAATATACTTTTATAATGCAGGATGCTGTTATAGCATAATATACTTTTATCGTACAATACAATTATAGTCTAATATACCACTATAGAACAATATTCAGATATAGTACAATATACTGCTGTAATAATATATTCCCCTTATAGTAAAAGACACTATCAAAGTGCATTTTGGTCATTTGATTTGACATGTTTTACACCCTATGCCCTTTCTGAGGCACCCCCGGGCCTGAGACTGGCTCTAAGGGATCACTGACTTGGGCAAAATTGGATGCATACAGTTACATTCATGACATTTGGCAGACACCCTAATCTGTAGTGACTTACATTTTTATTTATCTTATTATACATCTAAGCAGTTGAGGGTTACAGTCCCAACAGTGGCAACTTGGTGGTGGTGGGGGGAGGTGTCAACCTTGAAGTTCCTAATCAATAGTCCAACACCTTAACCACCGAACTGCCCCTGCCGTGCCAATGCATACAACATACTGTTATAATAAAATCTAAAATAGTAGAAGATATTCTTATATATTGTCTTGATCCACCCATCATTACTTCATATTTTGCTTCTACAAAGCCAGACATTCTCATATTTTTTAATGTAGTCTTGAAGAATAGTTTTCCAGGCTTCCAGAAATACTTTTCTGCCCCTTATTTTTGGAACATTTCGCTCTCATTTTCAGTCTAGTCCCTGTGTCTGACCAGTTTCAGAGTAATGTTTTTTTTTGTTAAGCCACACAGTGACCTATCAATCATTCAAGCATCATAAAAAATTCAAACTTAAGGCATGAACCAGTGAGAAACAGGTACAGATGATGATCAGGCCGGTGATTAGTATGTTGGTGATGCTGAATGCTGAGTGATTGGAACAGATGAGAGGGGAAATGGGGTTGCTGCTAAGGTTATTACATAAACAACCAATTTTAAAATTGTATCTTTAGGCCCTTTGCAGCATGTCACAGTAACATATCTGTATTATTTCATTACATTTTACTGAAGTTCAATATATCTTTATTAGTGAACTATACTGCTATAGTACAATATAAAATGAAAAACTATACCTATATTAAAAAGTATATAGTTATAGTCCAAAAGAAATCCAAAGAAAATAAAGATGTGGGGTGAAAGTTCCAGTAACAGATGTGCAGCTTGCAGCATCTGGACAGGGCTTACAATACAAATTAATTACGCCTTTTCAGAGAACATTTGCAAACTCTTAGACCCTGTCACACAAACTACCATAAGTCAGCTGTTGTAATTCTATTTTACAAACACACACACACTCACAGAAAACCATCCTCATTCACACACTTCCCTAATGACTAGAGAAAGATATTCGGGTTCAGAAGAGCTCATACTAATTACTACTGTACAAAAAGCTTCCACCGGTTACCTAGACACTAACACTGATTTTAGCCTTTATTGTGCGCGAGTGCGTATGAGTGTGCAATGCGTGTGCTCAAAGTTCAAAGATGTGTGCAACTTCAAACCTTAAAAAGCCAGACAATCTGTAAACAAACTGCACCCCCGCCACACCATCTGAAAACATTCCAGTCGCAGAGACCCGCAGCACTGTGTTGCAAAATTGAAAGCAGTGCGCAAATAGCTGGCAAGCGTAATGGAAACTCTGAGTTGGTTATCCAATGTCCTAACATATTAAACAAGCCAAGCATTGTCTCAGTCTACTGGCAACAAATGCTTCCTGTGGGGTCACTGCGATTCAGTGTCCAGAGACATCTTGGGCTTTTTTAAACTCCCAAGATGTCATTTAAAAGGGACTCGTTTTAAGCAGAGATATGATGCGCAACCGTAAACTACATGCAGAATGTTATACCCGTTTCCGAAGTTTGGAAATAAAACCATCCATCATCCATGAAAGCAATATAAAGAATACAATATATCTACATGCACAAGAAAAATATGACACTTATGCTTAATACAAGTCACAAATTCACTGCTAGTGCAGAATGATTTTGATGCTTATATAATAAATGTGGCCATCAATCATGGAAAAAGCGACATGAGTGCGATGTCGGAAACTAAATGCGTGATTATTTGCTTGGGAAATGTACCTGTGTGACATTAAAGAACGAGACATCTACACACATCCAGCCCTAGCTTAGGTTTCATGCCCCCGCCGTACTGCAAGAAGCTCCCGCTCCCCCGAACCTTTAATTTCACTAAGGTCCCACCAGGAGGGAAAATAATCACTTGCTTTAATATTTGAGCGCAACAAGCGAATGGAGGTAATGGTGTTGTGGAGGCAGCCAAAGAGAACGGCGCATCCTCTCCAGTGGGTCTTCATCTCATCTAATTACGCTCTTAGTCACAGCTGCAGTGCCATATTAATCTCTTTCTTTTTTTCCCCCTCTCCTACCCTCCCAGCAAGCTTCTCGAGATTCAGCGAGCCATCGCAAGAAGTTCCCAGTTTTTTTTTTCAAACTTTCCCTGCTCGACTGTCAACCTGAAGGAGTCGGCATCGTTCTTCTTCTCGAGCTCGTCTGAGTTCAACAGGAACAGAAAACGCCAAACTATCGAACCTGCATTTGTACGGCACGCACGTTATTTTTAGCAAGTCAATCTCTTGCTAGCTGACGCCATGTAAATACACCTCATATGTGGAAACCGAAGACAAGCTGCCACAGGAACCAATTAGACAAGCTGCTCTCTCACCATGGCAGCAGCAGAGTCTCTGTGCATGTTGTCAAGGCAACCGGTCTGTCTGCATGCCTCGGACGGAGTGTAAAATGCAAATGCTATTCCCAAACGTGGTCTGTCAGGACGCATCGCTCACTCTCTGATGATTCCGCGCAGTCAGAGTTGGTTAAGGAGAAGATCATTTGCACTTAGTATTCTGCTTTGAGTGACAGTAAGGTTATCAAGCACCACTTTAGGGTTACACTCTTGGAATACTTCTGTTAGTTATTGCCCTGGTATTGCAATGCATAAGAAAGTTTTCAATGAAACATGTTGCAAACATAATATACAGCTTAGCTTGTTTTTTAAAAAGTTCGTTTTTCAATCAGGGAATTTAAACAGGGCTTTAAATCTATATTTACATTTATACTATTTTCCTTACATTAAAAGCATTTTAATTACATGAAACTTATTAAACATACCTTTACAACAGCAATATTAAATTCTTGATTCTAACCAGC
The DNA here is from genome assembly GCA_028565275.1 of Leiocassis micropogon. Classification (NCBI taxonomy): domain Eukaryota; kingdom Metazoa; phylum Chordata; class Actinopteri; order Siluriformes; family Bagridae; genus Leiocassis; species Leiocassis micropogon. The sequence continues at coordinate 6,789,841 of JAOVVA010000036.1, read as the reverse complement.
GAAAACAACTCACAGTTATGCTGGCTGTAATGCAAATCACTGTTTACATTTACAGGGACAAGATCTAAGGCTAATAAGAAATGTACAGTATTTATAAAAAACATGTTAATTAATAACGAAATCCATATAGGTTGTTTATCAGCTATTTATAAGCATTCTATCATTCATTTCAGTACAGGCTGCTTCATGCACTATACATAGCTTATGTTAATCACTGCTCTACTGGATCTTTCACTCATATTTATTCTGTGTATACTGAATTATGTACAGTATGTACATATGTTATTTTATCTGCTTGACATGTCTTATCTTCTGCACATTGTTTGCACAGTTATACTGTATATCACTTTATATACTATATCTCTATCACCTACTGAACCCTCCGTTCATTAATCACTCTCAACCCCGGACATATGGACCCATACCCTTATTTACCACTTTGTTATTTATTGTCAAGAGGCCACTTATGCACTTCTGGTTAGATGCTAACTGCATTTCATTAGCTCTGTACATGCTCTTTGCAATAAAGTTGTATCTAATCTAATCTAATCTAATCTAATAAGTGGAACAAGTTTAAGGATGTGGAGTATCATTGATTAATTTCTTATAACAGAATGCCTACTGTAACACCCATTAAGTGATTTATTTGTTAAAGATTCACTACAGTACGTATGCTTTTTTTAAAGGCTTTCTTTAATAAATGTTTCTAGATAAGCCGAATGTAAATTTGACTTGTTCCTCAGTAGTTACTGAATATGAGCGTGGTAACTGGCTAAATGGGAGTATATATATTTGAATATATTCTTATACATATATATGTATACATCCCTGTTTAGCCCTATATACTTATACATGTACCGTATACAGTATATTGTATATACTACAGGTACACATGTGTAAAACTGCAAGAATATACATAACCCTGTAGTTTAGGTTTCTCCTCAACCTCTTTAAGGGCAAATCCTTCACTTTTGTCATCTTAAGCAAACGGTTTATAAGGTCCCGCACCCTTCTCTCATAGCTTTTATTAAGTTTTTTTTCTTCCCTGAAATCACTCCACTGCCTCATAAATGCAGCCGACCTAAAATAGCCTCACTTGCACTTTACTGCGAGCGAAAGAGGTTTGGTGGGAGATGCTGAAGTCGCCATGACAACAAAAGTAACACTAAGCAACTAGCAGCCTACTTTTACTGAAAATGTATTAGAAAATTGGCTACTTTGTGAGAGGATTAGGACAATTGTCAGAAAAATAGAAATTACATTTATTTTATACCAGCAATTCATTGTGAAAAGGTGTGATTTGGAAATGAATGTTGCAGTGTTGAAACGTTTTCCTCTATATAAAGTCACATATATGAGACTTTTCTTTCCCAAAGGTTGCCTTTTGTTAATTCTGCATGTCTTTTTTAGGTGCCAAGAAGCTAACCAACAAGGCAACACTGTGGTATGTCCCATTATCACTTCAAAACGTGGACAAAGTCATTGAAGTGCCCCCTATTGCGGTAAGACTCCCTTTGGAACATACAGTATATAAAGTATATTGTTTGTAAGGCAAATTAAAAATTAGGCAATTAGAAATAATTTTGCCAGTTTTATTTTACGGATCTCATGACCCGATGAACACAATGAGCAAGCATTTGTTTTGGTTTCTAATGTTATTTTGGTTCAAGTTCTGTCTCCAGCCCTGTCCAGTCATTGCTTTGTTACATGTTCTGTGTTTTAACTACTTAGTCACTGTTGTGTCTCTGTAGCATCATAGCGTCTTATTGGAGAGTTACTTATTTGAGGTCTGTGTTTTGTTTCCCAAGTTTGTCTTTGATGTACATGGTCTGGTTTTGACCCTAGTTCCAGTTTACAAATGTAACTCTTTTCTTTTCCCGAAACTTGACATACAGCTGTTTCTGGGGAATGAGAAGAGTTTAATTTATAGTAAATACAGTAAACTGTAATTTTTAAAGATACCAACTCGATTTAGCTCAGTGGGAATGCAGAAGCTATATGCTAAATGCTTTTCCAAACTTTGAATTTGCATGGAATGAGAGTAGAATTTGGAATTTGACCCTGATTACTTACCTCGTATTCGTGTTCCGGGTCACAAACTTCCTGGTCGGGGTGCAGAACAAGAACAATTCTAACAACCAGGACCTACGACAATGTACTTACAGTACAATGTACTTACCTCAATTTTGATTTAAGAAAGACTTGAAAAAAATCCAAATTTTCCCATTGATTCTGTTTTATGCCAAAAAAAGTGCACACTTTCATATTTGGTTTGACTGCCTTTAACTTTGATGACAGTGCACAATGTGGTAGGCAATTAATTTGTAAAAATTATTTCTCATGCTCCCAGAACCGCTTTTTTTTTTTTTTTTTTTTACAATTTGACCTCGATGAATCCCGGTATTGTCATCTTGGATAGAATATGCCAGTGCCATCAGGGAATAAAAACTCCATTGATGTGATAACCTGGTCCTTCAGTACATTCAGGTTGTCAGCTGACATTTTATTGCTGCATAATGTTACTGAGCCCAGACCTGACCAACTGAAGCAACCCCAGATCATAACACTGCACTGATGGGTGCATAGCTGCATGTGCTTCCCTTCCTACTCTAACATACCAGTCGCTCAGGAATAGGGTCAGTCTGGACTCATCAGACCACATGACCTTTTTCCATTGCCCATTTCCATTTTTGCTTGATGCAGGCCAATAATTTTTTTCCCCAGTCATTGTATATGAACTATATGAGGATTTTTACCTTTTTAGGAAAATTACAAACCACCTTTACATGCCAGGCACTTGTATCCTGTCTCTCGCTGGACGTTACACATTCAATCATCTTCATTAAATGCTTTGTCCTGGTCAGGGGTGCGGCAGATCTGGAGCCTATCCCGGGAACACTGGGCTGGATTATCGCCATCTTTAATACTGAGAGCATCTGGAAGGCTTTTTTTTTGTTTTTGAGCTGTCAGCATTGCTCACAGTCTGACTAACAAGGTCATATGATTCTCCAGGACACTCACACTCAGCTTTTTAGTGACTGTTGAGTGTATGAAGGGGGTTGTGATGTTGTAATGACATTATATAATGTGTTAATGTGTAGGACCTCAAATCTAGGCTTGTCTTAAACTCTCCACATTCATTAAGGCTGTGCCCAGTGTAGGTCTGACAGAACTGCAACCTAGTGTTGTCTGCTGCTGTAGCTCTTTTCAGTGTGTTGTGAGCGTTGAGAGGCTTTTCTGCACATCATGGTTGTAAAGAGTGGAGTTATCACGTACTTCCTATCAGCTTGACCTAGTACAATCAAAGAACCTCTGCTTACCTGATGTTTTTTGTTTTCCACACCATTTTGATTAAACTCCAGAGACTATTATGTATATTGTCTATTATGTGTATAATTTTTTAAAATTTTAAAATCATTAACTGAGGCACTTGACCTGTATCTTCTATTTTTATTGCTACTGTCACATAATTATCAGATTAGATAATTGCATGAACTTGTAGGCTTTTCCATTAAAGTTGCTAATTCGTGTATATGGGTAATGTCTTGTGGTCTAGCAAAATGACCCAACTCTGCTTGTATGTATATTTTTCAGTACTCCAGTTCTGACCAGGAAGAGCTGGGTAAGAAGAGGTATGAAGCTCAGAAGCTTGAACGGATTGAAACAAAAGAAAGGAATGGCGAGATCATTACACCAGTTTCACTTCCTGGTAAAATTTCTCTTTTATTTAGGCAAATACAACATATATTACAAATGAACTGCATCATTTATGATTATAACAGTCACTTAATAATGCTTATTCACAGCTGTGCTGTTTATGTAGAGCTGATGTATAATTAAGCTAATACTGACCTCATTCTTAAATTTATGCATTATATTGTTTTTTAATAATTAATATTCATTGCCTGGTCATGTGGTCTGACTATTATTGTTGTCTAAAACAGCATATTTCCATAATATGCTTACAAGTCTGTTTTTGTTTTTTTGTTTATTAGTTTTTTTTTTTTACCCATGGAGCTTATCTAATTATCCAGGATCAAGTATTAGTATTTATTATATAACACTTAGTTCTGACCAAGTAATCTGATTGGAAGAGAGGCGTTCCATGAGTGGTGATAATAGCGCATAACAGCACTGGGAAATATCAGATTCAAGGTTGTGCTGTTGTACTGAGTATCAATATGGGAGCGCATTCGTGCCTATGGCCTCATCACAGCCGTGCTGATATTCAGTACAACAGCACTACCTCTCGTGCGATACTGTTTAAATATAAGACAGCTACATATTTGTTTTACAAAATTGACAATTTTACACACTTTCCAGACGCCTCCGTCGATCCTTGGTATGTTGTTATATTGTGTTACTTTTTTTTTTTTTTTTTTTACAATTTTGAAATATTCTTTTTGTGATGATTGCACCAGATAATGTTTTCTAAAATGAAAACCTATGAACAGATGAGTGAATTATAAATTAAGTAGAAATGTGAGTGATTTGTAGTTTTGATCAGAAGTGCAAATTACTTTTTAAACTGTAAAAAAAATAAAAAATCAATGTATTGTTAAAGCAAACTGCATTTCGGCGTAGCGATAACAGAAAAATCATTGTGTCTGTTTGGATTTTAATGCAATTTGAATATCAATAAGAGATGACGGGGGGCACAAATTATTCAGGCATTTAGACAGGTTCACCTTTTAAAAAAAATCCTTTTTATTCTTTTGTACTTCAAGTTTTGGATTTCATTGCATGTTTAGTAAAAACCAGATGAAGTCAGATTTGGGAGCGATTAAAAGTTTGGAAAGGCATATTAAATTAAACATCTTTAGGGTTGTTGAAATGCTTAAATGCTGTGGGTTCAAGTTTTTGGTATATACGTACATTTCTATCTTTAAGAAATTTGAGGAAATTCAATTTGACATAACATTCATATACACTTGCTATTGATGGACTAAATATGTATTATGTCTTCTTATGCATTTATGTTTTTTTAAAAGGAAATAACATGTGAAACAGGATATTTTGTGTTTTTCGATAAACCCGTCTTGTTGTATATTTGTTACACTTGTGACCTCGATTGTTACTCTAAAGAGTTTGTCTAATAATGGTTTTCTCCATGTCTTTTTCTGGGCACATGCAGAAAGACAGACAAAAGGTGTGTATCCATTTTTCTCTTATGTACGTATCCCTAGAAATTAAGTGACAACCCTAATCTTAGGCCAGGTTCTAGTTCCCTATTCCTTCTTTATTATGTCTGCCCAAGCTTTTTCAGCAGTGAACAGATGAGTTAATTTCCCCTGGAACACAGAGTATATTTATCTTAATCAGTTGAGCAGTGTACCTAGTGTTTCTAAAGATAAAATGTAATGATTAATTGAAGAAATACATGGTCTTGATGTAAATTGAAAAAAAGGATTATGGCGGGTTATTCGGTAATATTTGAGAGTAAGAGTTGTGTGTGTGTGTGTGTGTGTGTTACAGAACCTTATACTGTCGGATTCAGCCAGTCGAGCCTCATCCACCTGATTGGTCCTTCAGATTGTACTCTGCACGGCTTTGTACACGGCGGTAAGGAACTCTACAGCTCCGACTGCACAACATTTCCTGGCTGTTCTTTGAACATTGGCTGAATGTTTTAAGAAGTCTGAAGGATCCAGTCTCATCTGGTTCAGGGAAAAGGAGCTTGTTTTCTGGAACAGGGAAAAACTGGGTAATACTCTGTGTGTGTGTGTGTGTGTGTGTGTGTGTGTGTGTGTGTGTGGAGAGAGAAAGAAAGTATTGGAACGGGCCCATCATGTCATGGTGTGTAACTTCCTCAGTAACACATACACGCACGGAGCGAGAAATCAAAATCGTTGACCTGAACAAGTTACATAAACACAGCAACATCCACAGCAGCTCAGGCATGCACTCACAGCAATCCTAATGAGAAAGAGACAAAGAGAGAGAGCGAGAGAGAGAGAGAGAGAGAGATGCTAACCTGAATCTAACATCCACTATTTGTCTTGTAATTGGACATATTTGCTTCTTAGTCTTAGTCAGCTCTGTTTTTGGACATTCTGGATATTTTCACTATAGTATACTGAGCTGGATCTATACCCGTGTACAGTATGTCACTAATATAATCAGCAGGACCTTAGTATGTAAGGAAAACACACACACACATACACTCTCTCTCTTTCTCTCTCTCTCTTTCTCTCTCTCTCTTGCGCGATCACTGTCTTTTTCTCTCGTTCTCTTTCTTGTGTATTCAAACAGAACAGTGAAGAAATAATAGAGTGATGATCTGTGGAAGTGTGACAAGACAGATGAACGGTGTCAGGATCGGAAACGTGTGTGTGTGTGAGCTAAATAAAAGTGTCATGACTCAATCGTGAGACAAAATTTGTTGCTGGAATAGCACCTGATGAAATGCGAGCTCGAACGGCGCCGTGAAATTCTGTTCAGATGAGCATAAACGGGTCATATTTTAGCACCATGTGGTCAGTTGTAAAATTGACTAGACGGCATAGGAGGAGCGGATGCGCATTTTAATGCTTTAAGAATTGCAATTACTGACGTTCAGTGATCACTGTTGCCTGAAATCCAGTTTGATATCCACTGGTATTACTTGAATTCTTTGTTCTGATTGGTCAGCTGTTGTTGATTCATTTTCTAGAACAACCAGCTTTGACAGCAGTGCCAGCTGCAAGGTTTACATTACTAATTTGTTCTCATCTTTTTAGTATCAACTTATTAGTAAAAATGTGTTAAATGTCATGTGTAATCATTGTCATGGTGAGGTTTTCTATGAGCAGAATCTCCCACACAACCTGTGTTTGTGCTTTATGGTTTCATGGTAACATAAACGCTGATTTTGTTGTTGTCTTATTAGCTTTAAGGGAAAGAAAATTAAGTCTGGTAATAGATTGCCTGTTTATAGCTGCTATAAGGTAAGTAATAATAAGAACAAACTTTAAATGCACCTATGGACAGGTAAAAATGATGATGTGTTCTTTTTAATAAATGGACAAAAAAAGGTTAATATTGTCAAATAATCATCTTTGTTTTGCGTCTTGCTGCGCTTCAGCACTCTGTCAATTATTTTCCATGACTTTTTGATAGGCAGAGATAGAGATCAGCTTCAAAGCATGATGTATTTCCTTTTTTTTCCTGTCCTGTGGGAACAAAAAGCACATTGTTGTCTCTGTCCTTCTGTGCTGTTCCTTTCATCAATAAAACATTTGAGAGAAAAAAAAAGCCTTTCCAAAGGCAGTACGACTATCACACGTCGAAACAAACTACATTATGGCCTAGCGATGACGTAATATAATAAAAATCATTGTGTCTGTCTTTTATTTGGATTTTCATCTCTTTGGAATAATAATGAGGAAACATTGACAGTTTCAGCTTTTGTAGACAGCAATGACCAACGTTTTACATGTTCTTTTGTGCAAAGTTTTGTTTTTCATTGTGTATTTAGTCAAAACTGGATGATGTCAGATTGAAGAAATTTTTTTTTTTTTGCAGAGGTATATTAAGTAGAACAACTCTAGAGTTATGGAATACTAGAATGCTGTGGGTTCAAATCAGGGCAGGACTGTACGGAGGATGTGGTAATATCTCCCTGCCGAGGTTCTGTAACTTGCAAGTGGTGTTGGTGAATGATTGTGTGTAAAGTTCCCTAATATAGAGAGATGTGTATAGTTCCCTGTATAGAGATGCATATCTTCCACAAGTTGGGGACAAGTTATTCATTGACTTTTAAGGATCAGGTGTCCAACTCCCTGAATGTTCAAGAGGAACAATTGCAGTGGCCCCCGAGCCACAATGGCTGGGATCGTCATTCATGGACGTACAGCCTTCTTTAAAATGTTAGCGCCATTCAAATGTTCTACTTCGGTAAAGAGTCTCATCACCACACTGAGCTTGAAGTCTTTCGTGAATGTCAATCGATTTTATGTCTTCATTTACAAAAAAATTCATCCCAATTCCTTGTTTGACTCGTAACTCGTGCTGTCAAGCATTTTTACCCCAATCATTTTTGAATGTTGAATTTCTGAGTTTGTTTCGGGAACACGCTCAGTGTCTCCATTTTGGGCCGTTGTGGTGAGTGTGAAGACTTGCTACTGTGAAACTTGCATATGCTCTGACAAATGTGTGGCATTTCTGTTACAGTTTGTGCCACACGTTCTCACCTTCATGTGGAGAATATCTCTGTTGTATTTTGAGCATAGCCTTGTTAACATCTTGGGGAAGCTCAGAGTATAATTGTGCCTGCTGTAGGACAGAGATAGTGAAGAGGGTGCGGCTCTGCATCAAAATGATGCTAAACCCGTGGATTGTAACATACATATTCTTGGCATCTAATGTACTCTTATTTATAGAATTGCAGTTGAAGAACATCAGTAAAATGTAACATTTTAAAAGCGTGTATTTTTGATTAGACGCTTACATTCAGGGGTGAGCAAATTATAAATTCATTAGCTACTCCACTGGGAAAGCTGCACTCGTCCGATTTGCTTCCTAGTCCCCTGATTTGGTTGGCTGGAAATCTAATTGACTCAGCTAGCATAATATGTTAAAATGCATGATGAGATAGTTATGATTAAATGAATTCCTGCGTGATAGACGGCTTTAATTTATGTCCTTTACATTACATCATCTGAGTCATTTTGCTTGGTTTCATTGTTTTTATATCCATCTGTGTTCCTGATTCTAAAAAGATATATTATCTGTTTAAACTAAGAATAATTTACTGTCATCTGTTCTGCCATCATGCCACAGCTGATGTGTGTGGTGCAGCAGGTGGTGGGATTTGATAGCGTGCACAATATTTACAGCACCAACATTATGGTAGCAAAATTGCCATACTCTCTAGGTGACAAGGATAGCATACTTTCTTTCTTGTCAGTTTCTATTCAATTCAATTCAATTCAATTTTATTTATATAGCGCTTTTAACAATGGTCATTGTCTCAAAGCAGCTTCAC
>JAOVVA010000036.1:6739075-6749593 GCA_028565275.1 Leiocassis micropogon | reverse complement strand
GGTGGTTGTGGGGTTTGAACCTGGGATCTTCCGAACCATAGTCCAATGCCTTAACCACTGAGCTACCCCTGGCCCACTGTACAAACACCCTTCCCCAACAGGGTGAACACATTGCAAACCCCCCGCAATGCATGATGGTCGTCAGCTGCCCCTCCGCCTACGCCACAATATATATATATATATATATAAATATATAGTAAACTCACACCATATCAATAATTTAGAAGTTTCTATGTTTAAATAAAAACATTTTCCAATAGGCCTACAGTGCCATGAAAAAGCATTAGATTTAAAAAAAAATCTGAATTCTTATTTTTTGCATATTTTTTACACTTAAATGATTCAGTGTTAGATACAGTGATAACCAGAGTAAATCCAATATGTAGTTTTTAAATGATGATTTCATTTATTAGGGGAAAAAAGCTGTCCAAAGGTACCTGGCCCTATGTGAAAAAGTAAGTGCACCCTAAACCTAATAACTGGTTGCGTTACCCTTGGCCTCACCAACTGCACCAAGTGTTTGCAATAACTGCCAATAAGGCTTTCGCATTGCTGTGGAGAAATTTTGGCCCACTCTTCTTTGAAAAATTGTTTTACATGAAAGGCCTGTTTAAGGATCTCAATCGGGTTTAAGTCTGGACTCCAAAACCTCATTTTATTTTATTATTAATATTTTTTTTAGCCATTCAGAGGTGGACTTGCTGATGTGTTCCGGATCATTGTCGTGGCACTGTACACTATGAACATTATCTGCAAAGCAAGACCCTGTGACCGTTGTTGCCTCATACCTCCAGGTTGTTGGGTTTGAATCTCACCCCAGTCTGTGCGTTTGTGGAGTTTATATATGTTGTTATACAGTATATGGAGTTTATCTGTGTTCCCAGTGTTTTTGGGTTTTGATTGGCGTGGCCCATAGTGTGTGACTGGGCGTGTGAGTGTGTTTGCGCCTGTGCTCTTTTTTAATTGCTACTGTCATGTAAGTCATGTTGTGTTTTATTTCCCGTAGTCTCCCATAGTTGTCTTTTAATTCCCATAGTTAAAAGATTATGAATATCAAGAACACTTATTAAACTCTGGCCAGGACACCTAGTGCAATTCAAACTAAGGGAGACACTCAATATTGTTCTTGTTCTATGTACGTAGGAGTTGCTCTTTATCTGAGCAATTAAACTGACACAACTTAACTAAATGAGTGTAAGAAATCTCCAGGTTCCCCGGTGAGTCCAATTCATTATATAATCTCAACTATTAAGAAGTGCTCTCTCTCTCTCTCTCCCTCTTTTTCTCTCAATGCAGATGTGCTCTCCAGACCCATTTTTGCTTAATTGGTGACACATGAGGTAGGAGCTATGAAAGCAAAACTAAGACGCAAGGTTGAGATGGGGCAGTGTGTTGCAACTCTAGTAATTGGAGAATTTAGTTTGCGAGCATATGCATGACACCTGGGGAGAACATTAACTCTCAAAGTGGGGTTCATAGTTTTTGAATGTAGTTACAGTGCTGGAAATCACAATCTACTCTTATCCAAACTTAATGTGTTTACTATTAAATATTTAATAATAGTTATGTGTTAATAGGCATGAACATGTTTGATTGTTCAATTACTGATACAAATAACAGGAGATAGAAAAAATACTCGTAATAAATACAATGCCAAGGTATTCTTAGTTGGGTTAGGATAATGAGCTAATATTTGAATAATTGGATTTGAATCTGTGTAAAGTAGACCATGGAATTTATTTTACAGAACCCCTCGTGTACAGTTTTCTCAGTAGAAACAGAATTAATTAATGCATGCGGTGATATTTGTATCTACAGACCACATGATACTGTATCTAGGCTATATCTACAAAAAACATCTATATTCTTTTCCAAGTTTCCATGGAAATTAATATTGAGGCGTACACCATATTCTAATATTCCTTATATCAAAGACGACAATATCAACTGTCTACTCTCCTAAATGACAGGTTGTCTTTACACAAACACTTTGAAATAACCACTTTTAAACATCGTAACTAGCAATTCTGAGTCATGGGCTATAATTTGACTACTGCGCCACGCTATAGAGCACTCCAGTAAATGAGTATATTTATATTTATGTTTATGTGAGTCAGCATCCATTATAAGTGCAATACAGTAATGAAGCGCTTTCACAGATACAAGGATGTGTTTCACAGAGCAGGTACTGACGCAGAGCAGTCAGGAGCCTGTGTAATGGAAAAATAAAAGAGCCAAAGTGATGCTTTGGGCGAAAAAAAACAAAAGAGTCGGGGGGAGGGGGGGGGGAGGGCTTGGATGATAAGATCAAAGTGGGCAGCCGTGAAGCTACAAGCAGTAATTGGGCGTTTTGGAAGGGGCTGCTTTTTCCTGGTAGGGAACACAATGTTGTCAGGATATGCACGCGTGCTCCCACACAGGCTCTCTCTCTCCTTTGAGAGCGTGTACATGACGTCGCAATCCAGCTGCACGAAATCACTGGTTCTCCATGCTGAAGGCTATAACATTTTATCAGTAAGACCATGTGTTTATGTTCGGAGCGAGTCTGCGACTTTACAAAGTTTCCAGGCTGCACATGTTGGCATGGAAAGGCTGTTTTTAAGCCTGTAGTCCTGTACGGTATATTACCACTTACCACACCGTGTCGAATTTATGAATCTGATTGTCAAATGGGGTTGATTCATTTTCTGCAACAGTAGTGCAGACTACTGCAAAAGCAAATCTATATATTTACTTTAATATTCATTCTGATGCATTAACTTCTTCCTTTGGTAAGAACTTAGATTGCAAGTTGTGCCATGGGTAGTGCATATAATGGGATTTGTGGATATGGTGACGCTTTCTGTTTTTGGAGGGAGACTCCTACAGCAGTTGTGATAAAAGTTGTGTTTTTTTGCCTTTGAAGTCTTCATGATAAAGGAGGCTTGTTTAAAATATTGCAAGCTGCAACACAACACCCTGTATTCATTACAGAAACATCTAACAAACATATACATTTCACTCTCAATAAACAATGAAGGGTAATTTGGCCTAATGCTCGACTCTGTGGCACCCCTGCAGGTTGCGTGATCACAGTATGCGGGAGGATGACTTTTACCAGTAACAAGTCGATGGAGATAGAGGTGTTCGTGGACGCCGATCAGTTGGCGGACACGGAGGAGGGGAAATATCGAGCCGTCACTGCATTCTTCACCTTCATTTCTCTGGACAGACAAAACAAGCCGTTGACCGTGCCTCCCCTGAAGGTAGGATATGAGAGTTCTTTATTACGCAGTGGGAAGTAGTATTCAACATCACAGTTCTTTTTCAATAGTCGTTTAATCACACGGCCGGTGTGACACACTGATGAGAGACCTGGTTTATTAAACCCTTTGACCCTTTTGGCTTTAGCGCTGCATTCCTGTGAGGATTAAAGCACGCTAGCCTATTAATTTCTTTTAAAGCTCCATTAATAACAATTTTCCCTGGCACTATAAATCCATTAATGGTCTGCTAGTAATGATTTGCTGGTTCTCCACGGATGCAGAACGGATTGCCAGGAATGCTCGGCCATTTAATCATCTTCCTCTTTGGGAATTCATGGACTCTTGAAGTTTTCCATGACCATTTTCTAGCCTTTAAATGTACACATAACTTTACATGCGTTGCCTGGCCTTTAGTCTGACTTGCCTTTACTCTGTGATTATGGCTATTTTCTTCCATATTGAGCTTTGTGTTCAGGTTAATGCTTTTTTACTTGACATAATAACTTTAAATATTACATTAGTAACTTAGCGAACATTACTCTGCAGACATCAGAGACTAAGACAGTGTAGTGCATAGCTACAAGGGGCAGAGCAAGAGCGACATGGTGTAGCCAAGACTGCAAGTAACTTCATATGATACATATTTACTGTGTAGCTATATGGATAAAATACTGTGCAATAGTCTTGAGCCTTGAGTCTGGTCCACCCCTCGTTACTTCCTTTTGAATCAAATTCAATTATGATTAAAGATGAAATTTAAGAAATTGCGCCATTTAAAGATGGCATTTAAACATTGCTTGTTTATTGTATGTAACCTCAGCAGCAACCTCATTTCCCCTCTCATCTGTTTCGAATGCTCAGCATTCAGCATCAGACGTATACTAATCACCGTTCTGATCATCTGTCATCATCTGAACATGTTTCTCACTGGTTTATGCCTTAAGTTAGACTTTTTACTATGCGTGAATAATTCATAGCTCACTGTGAAGCTTAACAAATAAAAACATTCCCCCGAAACTGGTGAGGTACAGGGACTGGACTGAAAACAGGAGGCAAAAAAGTCATAAAGGATTAAAGTCATTAAATACTTCTCAGAAAGGATTTAAACCAATTTAATATCACAGCTGAGCCCAGCTTTGTTCTTATTCATATAAGTAAGAACCGTTATGTCGGCGAGCTCTGTAGTTTCACGCATCATTTCTGATCTGATCCAAATCAAGAGTGACAAAAATCCACAACACTAAAACAACACATAAAAGACTTCTCTGTACTGCATGTACAGATTGAGTTCTAAACACACAATTGGTATGAAAATAGATACGCAACACTGCATCTAAAAGCATATTCCCCAGAGTCCTGGCCGAGTGGAAACCGGCAGAGCATCCTTCCCTTAATTGAGCTTGTCATATTGTGGCTGTCGGTAAGTGCGCTTCAGAATATAAATAGTACATTGACACGGCTGCTGCAGCTATTTTTTGACTTCAGGTGTTTTTTCTACTCCCGCAAGTGAGAGATCCAGGTCTATTTTTAGCCTTTCCTGTTTTAGTAGTTCACCGGGGGAGACTGTGGGATGAGTGGAAGGCGTGGCATGGGGTGGGGTGGGGAAGAGTGGAGTGGAGCGGAGCGGGGGATGGGTACGAGGATGGATGGCAGTACATCCCTCTGGGTGGAAGAGGATCGAGCGATAGAGGGAAGTCTCGGCATCCCAGCTAACCTCAAATGCCACATGCACACAATCACAATGGTTAGAGCACAAAACCCAGTATGGGTTTGCTCAAAAGGGCTGCACTTATGCCTTTTTACAGGCAGCATTATGATCGAGCTCTCCTCAGGACAGCATTTTTAACAACGAGGGAAAATGAAAAAGAGGTGTAAGGAAAAGAAAGTAGAAACTTAAGCTGCCTTCTTCTTCTGGTTCTTTCTTTTAAGTCACCATATTTTCAGGACCCAGGACCGTTTGGCATATCTGGTCCCTCGCGCACGGAACAAGTTGCGTTTCCGTAGCAACCTCTGGGCCGTGATGTGAAATTCACGTTTATTTTTAGGCACAGCTCATGTGATGTGTATGCACTGTGAGGTTAAAGTGTGCGCCGATTCCCTGTTTTATGTATCGCAGTGCCGCTGATGCTGCCGTGACATTCTGTAATCAGTGAGGCAAATTCAGCTCTTTTGTCTGCATATAAAGATATATTGTAGTATGCTTGACAATAAATCATTTTTAGGCTTTTAATCAATTCAATAATTACATTTAGGAACATATTATGGTGGAAAGCATGTATTGTGATATTTGTTGGTATTGGAAATACATCATGAAGTTACATCATGAAGTTAAGAAGAAGCTTAGCATCACCCTTGAATAAAAATGCTTTAGAATTAAATACTTCCAATAATTGCAAATTTTCTTTTAAGACCCTTTTGACGTTTCATACGTTTTAACAACAAAACAGAATCTGCTTTCATGACAGTGGTGAACAGAAACGCTGTTTTCAGAATTCATTTTAAGCCACTGTGACACCTGCAGAAAATATTTTCCTTGAAATTTATGTGCAGCTACTTATTTTTTATTCTACCCTGCCTTTCATTATTTAGTGCTGCCGTGCCAGTATTGATATTTGGCAGGCAAACATGGCTCCAGCAGTGGGAATGCTAAGAAAGTCCAGAGCGCTTGGCATTTCTCCATTACTGTACAAGCTATCACCTTCTGTAAGCAGATCATCATTACATGAAACTACTATAGTCCCATAAAGGGACACAGACGCGTGCAAGAATGTCTTTATAACGTGACCGAGGCAGCCACTTGTGAGGATACCTTTATGGAATAAACCAGCTTTAAGTCTTTAAGCATTTCTGTGTGGAAAATAAAGAATAATGATGAACAAGTCCTGTTAGTTGCAGTTTAGATATTAAAATCATCTCCATAAACATAATTAAGTAACACTGTATTGGATTTAGGTCCAAAAGGCAATATTTACATAGAGAAAGTTGGGTCATGTTTATTTTAATTTATTGGCTATTCTATTCAGATTGTGCTAATCATCTGCATCCTGGCTTTACACTCAAATGCATTCGGGATGGAAAATGCACCCGAAATTTCCCACGTTCAAGATTTTGGCTACAAATTCACAAACCGTGGGAGTTGGGTTGACCCATAGTGATCAGCAGCTACAAAAACTGAGCACGTTCAAATGATTCAAGAAGATTTACGCATTTTTATGACTCGTAGGTCCACCATAGGTTCACTGTGGGTAATCACTCCATGGTCATGTGTGAGCTACATGTACATATCAGTAATATCAGTACCAACAACTGGAAGTGTTATCTGTATGTTATTGAACAGTGCGATTCTTCTTCTTCTTTGTCTTTCGGCTATTCCCTTTCAGGGCTCGCCACAGCGAATCATCTGCCTCCATCTTACTCTATCCTCTGCATCCTCTTCTCTCACCCCAACTAACTTCATGTCCTCTCTCACTGCATCCATAAATCTCCTCTTTGGTCTTTTTTTAGACCTCCTGCCTGTCAGTTCCAATCTCAGGATTTTTCTACCAATTTGCTCACAATCTCTCCTCTGAACATGTCCAAACCACCTCAATCTGGCCTCTCTGACATTATCTCCAAAACATCTAACATGGATTGTCCCTCTGATGAAATCATTCTTGATCCTATCCATCCTTGTTACTCCCAAAGAGAACCTTAACATCTTCATCTCTGCTACCTCCAAGTGCCACTGTTTCTGAGCCGTAAAGCATCGGTGGTCTCACCACTGTCCTGTACACCTTTCCTTTCATTCCCGCTGATACTCTATTGTCACATAACACACCTGACACTTTTCTCCACCCGTTCCAACCTGCCTGTACCCGCCTCTTCACCTCCTTTCCACACTCTCCGTTGCTCTGGACCGTTGACCCTAAGTACTTAATGTCCTGCACTTTTTTACCTCTGCTCCCACATGTATTCTGTCTTGCTATGGCTAACCTTCATTCCCCTGTTTTCCAAAGCGTACCTCCAACTCTCTAGATTTTGCTCCACCTGTTTTTGCTTCCCTGCTCTCGCTATAAAGCACAATGTCATCTGCAAACATCATTCTCCATGGAGACTCCTGTCTAACCTCATCTGTCATCCTGTCCATCACCATAGCAAACAAGAAGGGTCTCAGAGCCGATCCTTTTTGCAGACCCATCTCCACCTTGAACTCGTCTGTCACACCTACATCACATCTCACCACCTTATAGCTCTCATACATGTCCTGCACCACGTCCTCATACAATACCACAGTTCCTCTCTTGGCACCCTGTCATACGCTTTCTCTAAATCTACAAAGACACTATGCAACTTCCCTATTACCTTCTCTGTACTTCTCCATCAGCATCCTCAAAGCAAATACTGCATCTGTTGTACCCTTTCTAGGGATGAAACCATATTGCTGCTCACAAATGCTCACCTCTGCCCTTAACCTAGCTTCCACTACTCTTTCCCAAAGCTTCACTGTATGGCTTATCAGCTTTATTTCTCTGTAGTTATGGCCACAGCTCTGCACATCCCCCTTGTCCTTAAAGATCGGCACTAATACACTTCTCCTCCATTTCTCTGGGATTCTCTCACTCTCCAAGATCTTGTTAAACAGACTAGTCAGAAACTCTACTGCAACCTCTCATAAGCACTTCCATACCTCCATAGGTATTTTATCAGGACCAACTGCCTTTCCACTCTTCATCCTCTTTACGCCCTCCTCACCTCACTCTTACTGATTTTGCTACTTCCTGCTCCACAATAGTCACCTCTTCTACTCTTTGTTCTCTTTCATTTTCCTTATTCATCAACTCTTCAAAGTACTCCTTCCATTTTCCCATCACCCTTCTGGCACCTGTCAGTACATTTACTTCCCTATCTTTAATCACTCTAACATGCTGCACATCATTTCCATCTCTATCTCTTTGCCTCACCAACATGTACAGATCCACCTCTCCCTCCCTACTGTCCAACCTAGCATACAAGTCCTCATATACTCTTTGTTTGGCCTATGCCACCTCTACCTTCACCTTATGCTGCATCTCCCTGTACTCCTGTCTACTCTCTTCAGTCCTCTCAGTGTCCCACTTCTTCTTAGCTAGCCTCTTTCCCTGTATACACTCCTGGACTTCCTCGTTCCACCACCAAGTCTCCTTGTCAACTTTTCCCTTTCCTGATGATACACCAAATACCCTCCTACCTGTCTCCCTGATCACTTTAGCTGTAGTTGTCCAGTCAACTGGAAGCACCTCCTGACCACCCATAGCCTGTCTCAACTCCATCCTGAAAAGTACAGAACATTCTTCCTTTTTCAACTTCCACCACTTTGTCCTCTGCTCTGCCTTTGTCCTCTTTACCTTCCTCACCACCAGGGCCATTTTACACACTACCATCCTGTGTTGTCTGGCTACACTCTCCCCTACCAATACTTTGCAGTCATTGATCTCCTTCAGATTACAACGTCGACACAAGATGTAGTCCACCTAAGTGCTTCTGTCTCCGATCTTACAGTATATGTCACCCTATGTTCCTGCCTCTTCTGGAAGAAAGTATTTACTACTGCCATTTCCATTCTCTTTGCAAAGTCCACTACCATCTGTCCTTCTACGTTCCTGTCCTGAAAACCAAACCTGGCCATCACATTCTCATCACCTCTGTTCCCTTCCCCAACATGTCCATTAAAATCTGCACCAATCACCACTCTCTCACCTCTGGGGATGCTCTGCATTACTTCATCTAACTCACATCCTACCTGTGGGGCATAACCACTAACAACATTGCACATCACACCATCAATTTCCAGCTTCAGACTTATCAACTTATCAGATACTCTTTTCACCTCTAGAACATTCCTTACAAACTCCTCTTTCAGGATAACTCCTACAGTACTCCATTTCTTTTCCTATCCACACCATGGTAAAACAATTTGAACCCTGATCCTAAGCTTCTAGCCTTACTACATTACCTTTCCACCTGGTCTCCTGGACACACAGTATATCCGCCTTCCTTCTTTACATCATGTCAACCAACTCTCTTGCCTTCCCTGTCATAGTCCCAATATTCGAAGTCCCTACTGTCACTCCTAAACTCTTGCCTTTCCTCTTCTCTCTCTGCCTACGAACACACCTTTCTCCTCTCCTTCTTCAACCAACGGTAGCCCAATTTCCACCAGCACCCTGTACTGTAGGTCAACAGCACCAGTGGCGGTCGCTGTTAACCCGTTCCACGAACGATCCGGTATGGAAGTCCTGTTAATGATTCGCATCATTTGATTTGTCAAATATTTTACGTCGGATGCCCTTCCTGGCGCAACCCTCTGCATTTATCCAGACTTGGGACTGGCACAAGAAGACACTGGATTGTGTCCCCCTATAGTTGCATTAAGGATTTTAAATTACAACATTTCTTTGTCATACAGTCGAAAGTTTGGACACACCTTCTACTCATTCACCCACTCATTGTCTCTAACGCTTTATCCTGTATTCAGTGTCGCGGGGGGCCTGGAGCCTATCCCAGCAGGCTTACGGCACGAGGCGGGGTACACCCTGGACAGGGTGCCAATTCATCGCAGGGCACAAACACACACTTATTCACAGTCTATTTGGGAACACCAATTAGCCTATCCTGCATATCTTTGGATTGTGGAAGAAAACCGGAGTACCCGGAGGAAACTCACCAAGCACAGGGAGAACATACAGTACAAACTCCATGCACACAGAGACGGGAATCGAGCCTGGCCGGGAATTGAACCCGGACCCTGGAGGTGCAAGGTGACAGTGCTAACCACTACACCACCGTGCCGCCTGTACCAAATCATTAGTGAAAGAATGGCAAACGTTGGTTTTTAAGTGGGAAAACTTGGTTTCAAGATGACTAATCTTTCTTGTTTTTTTCCCCCCTGTAATGCCAAACTTAATATACAGTAATGTTACAACAACCAAAAAAAAAAACAGAAGACAACCTGAAACTGAAACATTTAAAAACTAAAAATGCTGATTTTAGATTGCAGGCATTGAAAGGAACTTCTACTAGGAATCGAGCATATTGTCAATATATTTAGCTGCATGAATAATCCTAATTTTTTCTTTTTCCGATTTCCTTCCCTAATTTGGTCGTGTCCAATTTCTCCCAGTCACTGGAGGTTCCCACATTACCATTTTTGTCGGGAGGGCCGCAGACCGACCTACGTATTTCCTCCGATCCACGTGACGTCACCGACCATCTTTTCGAACTGCTCGCTCACGCACCGTTGGGGGCGGCGTAACAC
>JAOVVA010000036.1:6707270-6723033 GCA_028565275.1 Leiocassis micropogon | reverse complement strand
TCAAGGTTTCTTCCTATTACCATCTCAGGGAGTTTTTCCTTGCCACTGTCGCTGTCGTCCTCGGCTTGCTCATCAGGAACGATCTTATCATTTTGATACATACGCATTCATATTTCATACAAACTTAAATAATTCTTTTGAGTGTGTAAAGCTGCTTTGCGACAATGTCAATTGTTAAAAGCGCTGTACAAATAAAATTGAATTGAATTGAATTTGTTTAAAGGACTGCAAGAATTTTAGAATATCTACAAAAACAGCCATTTGTATGATATCCATAGCTCTGCCAAGTTAATAACATCCCATAGAAATCAATCTGCAATGTTCTTCCTAAATTTTTAGTTGTAAAGTCAACTGGACAAGTCCTCAAAGCCCTAAAACATACTGATGTGTACTGGTATGTATGATATAACAATGGCTGATGATCACCAAGGACCAATTTTGGAGCTCCACATGAGATTAATTGGTGAGTGCTAAGACACTAAAATTGCTGTTCCTTTTAAAGCATGCAGTTCATCAATGTTAATAGTGCAGAACAATAATGACAGTTTGCTGAACAAATCCTCTGTTACACACATAGATACATAATTACTTACTGTATGTTCTTTGCTGTGTTTTTTTTTTTAACAAACTTTAACAAAATCCTAGAGCTATAAATATTGATCTTACTAACAGTTAATAAAATGGAAGATAATTGATTATTGGTTATGATAACCTCCTAAGACTTGACTGATGTGCACTATTTGGCAAAAGTATTATACCCAACAGTCCTCATGTGACGATTGTACTGTACATGGATATATAGACAAGTTAAGCCTTTATTAGTCACACATAAATTACTATACAGTGAAATTATTTCTTTGCATACCCACAGCACAGGGTCAGCCATAATACGGCACCTCTGAAGCAGACAGGGTTAAGGACTAACAGTGGCAGCTTGGTGGAGCTGGGGCTTGAACCGCTGACCCCACTGAGCTTCCAATGTCATGGGGGGAAAATGTCATGTGATGACATACAGGTCACAAGATGTTAAAATGGTGTAACTTTTATAGATTTACACATTTGGCAGATGCTCTCATCCAGAACGACTTACAAAAGTGCTTTGAAGTTTCCACCATTGGAAAGATCCTTACACTGGGTTACAAAGTTCCATCAGTCAAAAAATGTTTTTTTTTTAACTTCGGTTAACCCAAGTATTGAAGGAACGGGTAGGTCTTAAGTCGTCATTTGTTGTCTTTATAAAGATCATATCAATATTAGTTCATTGATTAGACATCCCCTTCTCATACAACATATACCATGAACCATGCCAGGCTTAACACTCACACAGACTTTTGTCTTACTGTCCTAGTTCCTAGTCCAAATGTCATAATTATTATTGAAGCCAATTTAAGGCTTAACCTCAGTAAAATAAAACCTTGTGGGAACCAGCAAAATAAGGTCCAGATATATGTCCCCACAATGTCAAAACTATTATATACATGTAACAGTTGATAAGTTGTTTCCCACCAAGATACAAGGAGTTCAAATTTTGAGTTCTTCTTCTCTCTCTCTCTCTCTCTCTCTCTCTCTCTCTCTGTCTCTGTTTGTGTGTGCTTGTGCATCTGTACACCCTGTTCTACTTCTAAGCTTCCAAAATGTTCCCAAGTGCACCAGACTTGGATATGGAAGCAGTTGTCTTTTTTTCAGATTTCGTTTCTAGGCCTTTGCGATTCATCATTTTCACCCAATCCATGAGAAACTGATTTATCTGAGCTATTTGTCTCTATATTAGTCTCCACGTTAAATCAGTGTCATCTCTAGCATGTTCTAGAATTAATGAGAAACAATTTCTCACTTGAATACAAAGAACAATCACAAGTCCTTTAGCAATAGCATTCTTACTGGCACATTCACATAGCACTAAATGATACGTTGAATTGTGATGATGACACGACTATGGTTCACTAGATGCCTTGAACTGGAACACTAGGGTCACCTTTAATGCTTTACACTGTACTACTGCCTGATGTAAATGTCCTACATTACCGCCTCTTAGTGATAATTATAGCCCTGAAATTCTGCGTAAGGAGGCATAAGCTAGAGATTTAGCCGTAATACCATCCAGCCAAATCATTACAGCACTAATGGCTTCTCATTTTTCCTCCGCTGTGTTGTCAGCTTTTTGGAAACTGCACTGTTAGCATTTTTCCCTCGTGCACCAATATTATGTTCTAGAAACAATACTCTGTTCTGTGTTCAGTTAGTTGCTTATTAATGTTGCTAATGATTTATTTAATAATGATAAATAAATAATTAGCGTATTATATATAATATAATTTTATTGTGGTTTAATAAGAATAAAACACAGTCTCATTTCCAATTACTATATCATTTAATATGTAAAATTTAAGGTCCTAAAGTGAGCTGTATTTTTAAATCATTTGGTATAAACAAAGAATAGGTATGAAAATGGGCAAACAAATTCACTGATGCACAACAAGCACATTTATACAGTAAAAGCGAAATTAAATATATTATGCCTGTGGACAGCAAAGGCTAGACTGTTTGGTCTGATCCCAGAGAAAAACCAATTCAGCATACATTATTGAAAAAAAAAACACAAAAAACTCAATGGTGGCAACAATAGAAAGACACCAGAACACTCAAGCACCACAATATGCCATATCCAGGGCCCAGAAGGCAAAGGCTTCCAGATCCCATGCCATGGAATATGCCAGGCAAACAATTCCGATCCATGGAGGCCCCACCCAGCAACCCACAACACTCAAAGAATCCGCTGCCAACATGAGTCATGCCCCAAGGGTCCAGAGCCACCTCACAATATAGGGCATAATGTTTTATGTTTTGATGTTACGGCTGATCAGTTTATATATACATATGCCCGATATATATAGACATTATTATTATTACTAACATATTGACCAAATTAAAGTATTGGTTAAAAAGGAGGCATCTAACCCTGGGAAAAACTGACCTTAAGATGTTTTTCAATCTCAGTTGCCCTGAGACTGAGAGTTTAGACCTACTGTAGCCTCAGTTTCCTGTTCATTGCTGACAGGACTGAAACGAGATGTGGTCTTTTGCTGTGGGGGCCCTTCTACCTTAAAATTTGGCATTCTGAGTTATTGTATCTGCATAAATTTATGCATCGTGGAACTGCTACATGTTTGACTTATCAGTTATGTGCATGAATGACCAGCGTTTTTTACATGAATGATGCAGAACCCATTAATACGAGTGGAACATATTTGTGTGAATCACGGTGGACCAGCTGCTATTATGTAACAGCCTGCTTGTGCAAGCACACTTCTGGAATTGCCATCTTCCATACCACTGACTTTCTTTCTTACATATTATAACAAAAAAATGTAAGTAAAAAATAAAACCTGATGAGGAGTGCTTTTATTTAAAAATATAGATTTTTTTATAAAACCACAACCACAATAGCGTTTTATTAATCTGACACAAGAGCAATTTGCCAATGATTTTTATTTAAAATTTTTATAATGTAATGCATAACACCATACATCTAATAGTTTTGTATGTATATACAAGGAACATCAAGTTATTATTTCCTGAGCAATTAGTATTAATTCAACAAAACTAATTGAATAATAATAATAGTAGTATTAGTAGTGATAACAATAACAACAACAATAACAATAATAATAATAATAATAATAATAATAATAATAATAATAATAATAAGTGATCTTAGTTTCTGCTGAGCATTGCTTTAAGATGTTTAAAGTACACTCTGATACTCTTTATGTAGCATGCTCTGATGTCATTCTATAGAACTGGGGACGCTGACAGAGATGCGGGACCCTCATTCATATGCTGCCAAATATTGATGCGAAGCTGAGTGCTAGTCCACATGCCTAATGAAATTTCAAATTTGATTAAATTGGACAGGCTCAACACCCCAACCCCCTCATTCCCTGTATAAATTATACACCCATACTGTCTAAATTGTATTTATTTATTTATTTAGGTGTATATTTGAAACCAAAAATCTGTTTCTGGATGATGTGCATTCATGAAATGTAACATGAGCATCCCTATCCTGAAGTAAAAGAATATGACAGAGGAATTTCTTATTTCGGATTTAATAATTCTTTAATAGCTGTGATGTGTGATTACAGCTATTAAAGAATTATTAAATCCGAAATAAGAAATTACTTACTGATTTACTGATTACTCCATGAAAATGCCCTGAAGATGACTTTAGCATGAAGGGGCTTGAAATTAGTTCTAAAGACATCCTGCTGTCCTATTTGTGTCCACTGGGCAGTTTTCACTGTCTAATCAAAGTGATGCAGCAGAGATTTATTCCTTAAGTCTGTACAAATCTCCTCATCTGCACGTATATTGCACTCGGATAGATTAGCTTCCAAAGCTTTGACTTCAATGCGAATATCATCAATATTATCATCACTCAGTAGAACTTCTAAACATGTGACATTATTTCAATGTAAACATATTGAATGTGTTTCAGGGTAATGTTTTCACTTAAATTATAGATACATTTATCTTTGATAAGTGCAGGTAATTTTTGGAAATTAAATGTAATTTTTGGAAACCAATCCAGTACTAAAAATTGTTATTCGAAGATCATTAGAGGCAGCAGGGTTCGAAGAGTTTGCATGTACTCCCTGTGCTTGGTGGTCTTCCTCCGGGTGCTCTCCTTTCCTCCCACAGTTGAAAGACATGCCCATCTATCCATCTAGGAATTTCTGTAGTACAATTAGGGACCATGGAGGCCAATTGTGACCATTGCATTTATTCCCATTTTATGACCGTGGTAGGGCCCCTGCTCAACATTCACATGCGCATTCACACACTGGACTGTGAAAGAAAACTGGAGTACCCGGAGAAAACCCACCAAGCACAGGAAGAACATGCAAACTCCATGCACACAAACCCAAGGTGGAGATCGAACCGACAGTGCTAACCAATAAGCCACCTTTCTGCCTAATAAATGATTAATTGGCATTCACAAATTGTCCATAGTATGTGTATGTGTGTTTTTGTGCCCTGCGATGGTTTAACACCCTGTCCAGGGTGTACCCCGCCTTGTGCCCTGGGATTCTCTCCAGGCCCCTGCGTACCTGTACAGGACAAGCATATAGAAAATGAATGAATGTCATCAGTCAGCTGGCGAAGACTCTGATCTCTGTTGTCTTGCTGTAGTTTACCTGTTCTGTTTTGCCCTAAAGAGTGATATAACTTTCTGAGAACCTTCCTTCGGTTACTATAGAGTGAAATGCAAAAACGCAAAGACATGCTTGAAAATGCAGAAGGCAAAGAAAAGTACAAAATGTCAGAGAGGAAGTTGGCGTTGTGGCTTCAGCAGCATCTGTTCCTGCTCCATTCATTCCCTCCTCCTAGTGCTGAGCCTCAATGGGCGGCGTGAGGAGGCTGCGCGCGCCCGACCACCACTGGAATATGTAAGACTTTCTTTCTTACATATTATAACAAAAAAATGTAAGTAAAAAATAAAACCTGATGAGGAGTGCTTTTATTTAAAAATATAGATTTTTTTATAAAACCACAACCACAATAGCGTTTTATTAATCTGACACAAGAGCAATTTGCCAATGATTTTTATTTAAAATTTTTATAATGTAATGCATAACACCATACATCTAATAGTTTTGTATGTATATACAAGGAACATCAAGTTATTATTTCCTGAGCAATTAGTATTAATTCAACAAAACTAATTGAATAATAATAATAGTAGTATTAGTAGTGATAACAATAACAACAACAATAACAATAATAATAATAATAATAATAATAATAATAATAATAATAATAATAAGTGATCTTAGTTTCTGCTGAGCATTGCTTTAAGATGTTTAAAGTACACTCTGATACTCTTTATGTAGCATGCTCTGATGTCATTCTATAGAACTGGGGACGCTGACAGAGATGCGGGACCCTCATTCATATGCTGCCAAATATTGATGCGAAGCTGAGTGCTAGTCCACATGCCTAATGAAATTTCAAATTTGATTAAATTGGACAGGCTCAACACCCCAACCCCCTCATTCCCTGTATAAATTATACACCCATACTGTCTAAATTGTATTTATTTATTTATTTAGGTGTATATTTGAAACCAAAAATCTGTTTCTGGATGATGTGCATTCATGAAATGTAACATGAGCATCCCTATCCTGAAGTAAAAGAATATGACAGAGGAATTTCTTATTTCGGATTTAATAATTCTTTAATAGCTGTGATGTGTGATTACAGCTATTAAAGAATTATTAAATCCGAAATAAGAAATTACTTACTGATTTACTGATTACTCCATGAAAATGCCCTGAAGATGACTTTAGCATGAAGGGGCTTGAAATTAGTTCTAAAGACATCCTGCTGTCCTATTTGTGTCCACTGGGCAGTTTTCACTGTCTAATCAAAGTGATGCAGCAGAGATTTATTCCTTAAGTCTGTACAAATCTCCTCATCTGCACGTATATTGCACTCGGATAGATTAGCTTCCAAAGCTTTGACTTCAATGCGAATATCATCAATATTATCATCACTCAGTAGAACTTCTAAACATGTGACATTATTTCAATGTAAACATATTGAATGTGTTTCAGGGTAATGTTTTCACTTAAATTATAGATACATTTATCTTTGATAAGTGCAGGTAATTTTTGGAAATTAAATGTAATTTTTGGAAACCAATCCAGTACTAAAAATTGTTATTCGAAGATCATTAGAGGCAGCAGGGTTCGAAGAGTTTGCATGTACTCCCTGTGCTTGGTGGTCTTCCTCCGGGTGCTCTCCTTTCCTCCCACAGTTGAAAGACATGCCCATCTATCCATCTAGGAATTTCTGTAGTACAATTAGGGACCATGGAGGCCAATTGTGACCATTGCATTTATTCCCATTTTATGACCGTGGTAGGGCCCCTGCTCAACATTCACATGCGCATTCACACACTGGACTGTGAAAGAAAACTGGAGTACCCGGAGAAAACCCACCAAGCACAGGAAGAACATGCAAACTCCATGCACACAAACCCAAGGTGGAGATCGAACCGACAGTGCTAACCAATAAGCCACCTTTCTGCCTAATAAATGATTAATTGGCATTCACAAATTGTCCATAGTATGTGTATGTGTGTTTTTGTGCCCTGCGATGGTTTAACACCCTGTCCAGGGTGTACCCCGCCTTGTGCCCTGGGATTCTCTCCAGGCCCCTGCGTACCTGTACAGGACAAGCATATAGAAAATGAATGAATGTCATCAGTCAGCTGGCGAAGACTCTGATCTCTGTTGTCTTGCTGTAGTTTACCTGTTCTGTTTTGCCCTAAAGAGTGATATAACTTTCTGAGAACCTTCCTTCGGTTACTATAGAGTGAAATGCAAAAACGCAAAGACATGCTTGAAAATGCAGAAGGCAAAGAAAAGTACAAAATGTCAGAGAGGAAGTTGGCGTTGTGGCTTCAGCAGCATCTGTTCCTGCTCCATTCATTCCCTCCTCCTAGTGCTGAGCCTCAAT
Organism: Leiocassis micropogon; assembly: GCA_028565275.1. NCBI lineage: Eukaryota > Metazoa > Chordata > Actinopteri > Siluriformes > Bagridae > Leiocassis > Leiocassis micropogon. Next base: position 6,715,509 of record JAOVVA010000036.1, on the reverse strand, counting down.
GGGCGGCGTGAGGAGGCTGCGCGCGCGCCCGACCACCACCACCACCACCACTGCCACAAGCACCACGTCGACACGTTTAACTTCGCCCATGCGTGGCTTTGCATGCACACCATTTCCATTCCACACTCGTTTCTGATGGGAATGTCTCTAATCCTGTGCGATGATAAAGGACGCGCCATGTTTCTTTATCTGACGGCTTTATCCGTGTGTTCAGAATCGCACGCGCCAACTCTGTGGACATACTGACAACAGCGCGAGCCCCTGGAGCAGCTTTTGGGGAATAACGACGACATTTATTTACGGTAGGTTAAAGATACAAAGATATACAGATGCACAGATCCCCGGTATGCTTTTTATTTTTTTTATACACTATATAAGATGAGGATGATGATGATGATGGTCTATAACAGGGTGGTCCATCATGAATTATGATCATTACATGCAAAACGCCAGCGTGACATGTTGTTGTTAATGTTCATGTTCCCACTACATTCAAAACGAATTCGTTCCCCAAACCGGTACTGGACCAGAGCGCGCTTGTGAATGAGAGAGATGCGGGCAGAATACACAGCTAACGGGGCTGCGTCCCGAACTGCACACTCTATACTGTACTATATCCTAGCATCCTATAATAGTACGCCGCATACGGTAACTATGGCAACCTACTATTTTGAGACTACTTGAATGTAGTACGCGGTCCTGACTGGACATAACCGAGATCTTTATCCTTATCTTAAAGAACCAGACCCGTTCTTTTATCGTTAACACCAAATAAAAAATGTTCTTTATTTTTCTGTCTATACTTGTATTTCTAGAAATCTACAATTGTTTTTTATTACTTATCTAATTTTATTCTCGCCAAACCTAACGGAAGGGCAGCTAAATAGCTAAACAGTTTGAGACTCTGGTCTTCATATGTGCATCTCATTCTGCTCTCAGTTTAGCTAATAATAATAATAATAATAATAATAATAATAACAACAACAACAACAACAGAATTTACATAATCATAAACCAATAAATCTATTCAAATCAGATGAATTAAATAAACGCTACAGGAAGAACCGGTTCTTTATGAATGACTCATTTAAATGAATCAATTACCTGAATCGATTCACAAGCATTTTCTTTTTTCTTGATGACTTAGGTAGGATTTTTTTTAAGGGGAAAGGTTTCTTATTGTCATTTGGGTGGAGTTTATTTTTTATTTTTGTGTGTGTATTGAGTACCCACCCCCAGTTCCACCCATGTACTACACAAAGCAAAGCTCCCAAGACTTGCCATGGTCCTGCTACATTTAACTAAAAGTGTAACAGTATGGGCCAGTGGCGTAGTTAGCACTGTTGCATTGCACCTCCAGAGTCTGGGTTCGATTCCCCACCTCTGGGTCTGCATGAGTGAAGTTTGCATGTTCTACCCGAGGTTGGTGGGTTTTTTCCGGGTACTCCGGTTTCTTCCCATAGTCCAAAGACATGTTGGGCTAATTGATGTTTCCAAATTGCCTGTAGTGTGTGTGTGTGTGTGTGTGTGTGTGTGTGTGTGCACTGTGATGGATTGGCACCCTGTCCAGGGTGTACTCCACCTCGTGCCCTAAGTCTCCTGGGATAAGCTCCAGGCGGGATAGACAATGATCTCTTATGGCATAATTATTATAATATATTTTTTAACCATCAATAAAACATTTTTTGAATTTCTTTCAGCATAAATTAAGTATCTATATCTCTATCTACATGAAATGAGATGCATAAACTGCTTTTTACAACTGTAAAGGTACAGCATAAATACACTGCATTGTTTTAAAATATGAATTTATCCAAAGTGTTTAAGAATCATGCGATCATCATGTTTCAAACTATTTGGTTCAACTTCATGTTGCAATGAGGTTCTCTTCGTTGCAGAATCTGTTACTATTTGCTTACATCCTTTGTTTTCAACCATGTTTACAACTAGTTTTAATGAGTATGGAGTTATTTTATAGACAAGTTTTACAATAAAACTACTAGCTCCAGAAGCAAAAAGTAAAATATTAAAGAACTTAATTAGCAGAACCGAATAACTGGTCTTTTTTACTACGTTGTCACTATTTCTGTCATTTATTTCCTAATGCACTTTTGCTTCTGAAACTCTTATGCCTCTATATTGATCCTGTCATAAATGTATTGGAAAAAAAGCAATGCAATTTTCGTTGGTCAATTGCAATTTAAAGTAGCACTTTCTCTGACCCACATCCACTCCCACACAGCACTGGGGCAGCAGAATACATCCTGATTTATGCGCATACAAGGAGCAGCATAATGTAACTTATATGAATATATACGTAAATTAATCTTGACCTGGTGCAGGTCTAAAACATCTGCAGCATTTTCCTGAGCAAATCTGCTAATATATTTTATGCCGTGACAATATCCGATGTTGGCTGACATGACGCAGCTCTTGTAAGTAAACATAGAACACACACTGACCTTATCCTGTGAATCATGACTGTTTATGTGCCATAGGAACATTATCTGGATGAGTCTCTAGACAAGGATGCCACTACTGATTCAGTATTTGTTTTCAACTGATACTCAGACAACTGTATTCAGTGCTGAGCTGTAAAGGAATCTATCCATCCCTAGTTACCATGGCAATGACAGGTAACTAAGGATGGTAGCTAGGGATCAAGTTCTGATAGAATGTCACTAACATTCCCTAATACGGGAAACATAAATGCCAAAGTAGAACGACATGACACATCAACAGTGTTACTAAATTGGTGTCGAGATTTTTGTGGAGATACAGGCACGCTGTGTATGGGCATTTAGATGTACAAATTATGGACATTTTAAAGCATGAGACCTGGGAACAGGGCAGCACTTGGAGATTGTTGAGGTTTTATTTAATGAAGCACTTTATGTAGAGCTTAAGGCAGGCTGCTGAGGTACTTTTACTGTTTATTCCTGTTTTAAACAGCTGCAGCACAGCACGTATACAGCTGTTCCAACTTCAGCTACAGTTCTTTGCTAATGTTCATAATGTTTTTGATTCAGAAGTTAATTTGTAGTTAGATTTGTGATTGCGATGCCCATTTATAATAAAGTCATCATCAGTCATCTGCCACATTGATGAATATGTTGTTGTAAAGCTATTTTTTACCTCTTTACGTTGTTATTTCTGTTATATGAGTTGAAAAATAACTCATAGAATCTTTAGTCTGATTTATTTGTAGTTTTGAGCTATTATCATTGTTAGTAGATGTTAAAGTACTGATAGCAGGAAAACACTTGCCCTATACTGACAGGTTGGTTTATGATCATATTTTTACACCATTACAGCAGTTAGATTTAATCACGTTAAGGTTAATCCGGTATCACAGTATGTATATTAGAGTTGATTCAGTTACATATCGTGATTCTTTTGGAGGCATTTTATGTCTCCAAATTATTTTTTAAACGCTTGCGTATGTTTTGCATTTGACGTGGTAAAATGTTGCAGTTCCTCTACAATCCTACAGGTGGTGGTCTCTAAACTACTCACACATTCGTTGCTAAGTTTGTTTAGAACTTTAACACAATCTGAACAGAAATGTAATATCAAATTGAGATATTTATAAAATCGTGATGCTTACAAAATTACAATACAAATCGAATTAAAATCGGCACCTACAGTAGGTATCATGATAATATCATATCAGGTGGTCCCTGGTGATTCCCATCCCTAATATTTTGGATATACAGCATATGTACACTTACTGTACTTACGTGTACAACTGCATGTTTTTGTGATTACTGAATGAGCCAATCATGTAACAGAAACACACTGCATGAATACATTACGCAGATACAGGTCACATGTAACATCAACATGAAGAAAAAGAAATAGTTTTGATTTCATAGCAGTCTGGTCTGAGCTGTCAGGAGCAGAAAAGCATCTCAAATCTTGAACTGGATGGGCAACAAGAACAGAAAATCACATCAGGTTCCACTCTTCACAGAAGGTCACAGAAAAAATATCACCTGGTCTCTTTCCAATCTTTCCAAATCCAACAGCTACCCAGTTTGGATTAGTTTATGCTTAAGATTTGTGTTCTTGGCTGACAGGATGGAACCTGGTCTGGCTTTCAGCCCATCCACTTCAAACCAAGGCCACAGCTTCTCCACAGTTTTATCAATGCACAATGCGTCGTTTTTCAGATTGAACTTATCTGCATATAATCAACAGATAATGCGATGTAGCCTAATATTCATCACAACAAGCTCAAATTTATGTTGATTGCAATCAAAGAAAAGTTTACAATCTAACACAAGATAAACCTCGCAGCCACTACTGGGAGATTAAGGAGTTTTGAATTACTTTGCGCTGGAAAAATGACCTTGGGCTGGTGGATATGATGTGGCAGAGTTCAAAACCAAAAAAAAAGTTCAGCTGCTTTATAGTGAATTAGGTGGATTTTGAACTGTAATTAGGTTTGGGACTATGGAATTTGGCTATACAGCTAAAAAAAACACTTGGGTCACTGAAACATAATGTTAGTTTACCCCGTTCAGTGCTTTGAATTTTTTTGTGTCTAGAAAATCCTCAAGCTTAGAACAGCTGGTGATCAGAGAGGTAAGACAAACTATTATAAGTAAGTCCTAAGTTGAGTGTTATGAAAAGCCTTGTGTGGGTTAGAACCGAACCAGGACAAAGGTTAAAATTGGGTAGTTACTATTTCAGAGCGTCAGAGATTCAGTCATGAGTAAAATCACAAGATTTGCAATATAAAGATTAGCAGTTCAGACAGTGTGTAATTTACCAAAGGCTTTAAAGTAGGGTCATTTTAATAAACGGATGCTTCTGAAATTCCTGTTATCGCCTTAACGTTCTGCAAGGTTTTCCATTGAATAGAGGATCGCATCATATCAGGTACGTCACAAGATATAGGTGTGTGAATTTCCTGTTAGCGGTTCATTACCAGTTTAAATAGGATTTTAATAGAGCAGAGCAATCATCAGACTATCCAAGACTCCAGTGTCTTACATTAAATGCGTATATTGGAACAAAAACTTTTCCCTGATTTATAGATTGGTTGATATTAGTTTTTTTTCTAACCAAGTGTAACTTTGTATGTTGCTTTTCTAAGTGCTGATAGAAAAGCAGACTGATTGAAAGGTTCACTTGCCACCAAAGCCACCTTGTTTTCCTCCAGAGCCAGTTATCCCTAGCAGCTTTCCCAATGGTTTGCATTGTTATGTATTGCTCATCTAATTTATCCGAACATTTGGATGAAATTAAGATTTTAAACATTTCGATTGTGCTCACAGTACTTCCTGCATACATATTCGTTTAACTAATTAGCTCACTCAAGTTCTTGTTCTGGCCAGCTTATTTTGGATGTCAGGTTCGTAGTGCAATCCTCAATGCAGATCATTACATGTGCTATAAATAGGTTTCCTCTATCTAAAGTCCTGACATGCGAAAATGGTGTATATGTTATGGAGCTGTTCCGTGAAACCTAACACGTATCAATTTTTTCATGACCAATGTTTCTGTATTGGAAATTGGAATGTGTGCATTTTGTACATATAAATATTTAATTAATTGTATGGAGATCATAAGCTGATTTCCAACATTCATGAATTTGATCCCTAATGTAAATGGTATGATTTCAAGATTGGCTTATTGGAGAAATTGTAATTGTCGAAATAATACTCGATCATCCTCGAAATTTTGAAGTGTAGTCGTTAATTAAAAACCGTACAGTGCCTGGCCAAAAAAAAAAAAAATAATTGGGTTGCATAAAATGAAAAAAAAAAAAAAAGACAACTAAGGAGATTTGAAATTGCTGGAACCGGGTTAAGAACCCTTTAACACATTATTAAAACCTGCAAGGATAGTGCTAAACTGTGAACTTTGTGGAAGGTAGTTGGTTGAAAAAAAAGTATGAATAGAGATCACTTAAACACTTGAATGGAAAAGTTGAACAACGTAATTATTCTGCAAATTCATACAGGACTTCTGGAGTCACAGATATCCAAAAATACAGGCATCCAGGGTTGCTGTTAGCTGGTGAGAAATCATAGCAGTTCAAGTCAAGTCTTGACAATTCATAGCAAATCGTGTGGCGTATTAGGTGCTGTGTAGGTAAATAGTGTAAGTTTGTAGACAGTTGTGGTATGTTGTGTATGTTGAGTTGCGAGTGATGACATTGTACTTGTACATGCATTCATAGGGTACTCAAAGCCAGTTCAAATGTAATTTAAGACATGTGACATCCAAGATTCAAGCAACCAAGAAGTGTCCATTTTTGCAAGCTCAGGGATGTGGGAAAGCCACTAAGGGTGTGTGGAGAAACAAAATTCGATTTGGTATCATACACAACACAAGTCATTGCCAAAACATGCAGCATAAATACGGAAAGTTGATGCATTTAGACCTTTACAAGAACATTTTAAAATAAAATGAATGGAGGCTAAGTAAACCGCTGTGACTCTCATAGGGGCGTGTCCAAAACATCTGGCTTTTTATGTCACATTCTGCTGAATCCTGTGTTCTCTGTTAATGAGTCTCATATGTGCAGCTAAGAACCTAAGCTCATACTGTAACGTAACCTTTCAGTCATGACGCACTGGCCATTAATGTCAATTGCTGCCATACACCATACTTTAAATATTTGGGGGAATTTTCTGGTTCTTACTTGCTTCTTAAACCAGGGATTGCTTTTACAAGCTAATATACGAATATGCTAGCTGCTTGCCAAACAGTGTACTCAACGCTAGTGTGGACTTGATGAGGTTGAAATGTTTATTGCACCTCACATAATGGTGGTTTATGTCGAGTAACATATTTTATCATGTAGTGTTTTAAAAGTGCTGTTTTAGATTTGATAGTCTAGTATCAAGCAACACTGTGTGTATACTGGCTAAAATATACATTCATTTGATATATGTGTTAATTTCATAAATGTGTAGACATTACTATGGCACAGTGCATCAGCAACTAGGTTAGATCATACTCCTTTGTCGTCTGTGCAAAATAGCTCTCAGCTATTCTTTCCCTCTGCATTCGAAAACACTAGAACAACCAGCAGGATTGTTGTTTTTCCATGATGCTATAATGCAATAATATAATATAATAATAAGTAATTTAGAGGTTTTAGGTGAAAACCAAGCGTGTACAGAATAAGGTTTTGATAAAAAGACAATATACATACAGTTTTTCTTTAATATAATTAGTGATATTATTATAATAATTAATTAACTAATCCCAGTAAAATATTGTTTACATTAAGCAAGTAGTTTATTAGTATCTTATTTTATAGTAGATTATTAAATCTGGCACATAAATTCTGTCCAGACAGTTTTGCGTGATGCTGTGACAAAATTGGCTGGACAGACATACAGACAGAAATTTTAATAAAGAGATCATTAAAAGAGCGAGTTCTGACCAAGGTGCAGAAAAAAAAACCTTCTTTTATTTATATAGATAAACAGTGTTAATTTAATGGCTGATCAGTGTATATTTTACCAAAATAACATGGAAATGTTTTTACCCTTGTTTAAGAGTAGTAGTTAGGTAGTTCAACAAAAGCCTACAAACGTCTTAACACGTGCTAGCAAGAATGTCATGATTAGATTAAAAACAGAGTCTTGCTTACACACTTCATGCACAAGTGACTTTTACCTCAGATGATAAGAAAGAGACTGATAAGAATACTGATAGTTAAATTAATAATTTATTTCCCACTATAAATGTATTCATTGGTTAAAAAAATGGCAGGAAGTTTGTTTTTTCCCATACAGTAAGTAGGTGAAGTTAGGTGTGGCACCTTTGAATCTTCAAATGTGATCTTCCCCTTATTGTACAGATCCTGTAAAAATGCGTATGATTGCGATACATACAAAAGAGCAACATATTTCAGTTAGTACAAGATACTGTCAGCAATTCAACCCCTTAATATACTTAAAGCTCAATAAGAGAGTGATGCCAGGATGTTAAACGGTTAAAGAGTCGGTGAAACATTTAGGCCTATGCTGTTCTATGCCTTACAAGGAAAGCATTGGGACCTGAAATTAGTCTCTGACTTCCTTGATAAACATTTCTTTCTCGTCGTGTTATTAGAATGCTTAAGCAAAGTGATTAGGATGTAATGCAGACATGTTTGCAATTTGTTAGAAGATTAGTTCATGCAGTGGTTGATACTTATCACTGACAGCTAGGTGGAGAGGGTAAACAGGAAGCTAGACATCAGGCATCATCATGTGATCTCGGTGTATATATA
>JAOVVA010000036.1:6672593-6692477 GCA_028565275.1 Leiocassis micropogon | reverse complement strand
GTACCTCTCATCCCTCCCCCCTGAGAGAGCTCGGCCAATCAGCTCTCTCTGTGAGAGGAAAACAGCATCACCCGGGGTTCGAACCAGCGCTCCCCGGATGATAGGGCGAGCGTGTTACCACTGCGCTACTCGGAGGCCTACAACCCTCCTATTTTATCCGGGCTTTGGACCAGCCATGCATCCAGTGGCTGAGGTTTGGGCACTGGCTGGGAATCGAACCCAGACTTTCCACATGGCAGGTGAAACACCTACCACTGAGCCACCAGTGCCCTTAATTATTATTATTATTCCTCTCAGCAATCAGTGAATGTTTCAATCTCACCACACTCACTTCATTTTTTCCTTTTTTCTACATCACAGTTATCTGTTTCCTGCACTGCCTAGTTTCCTACGCATGATTTGCAGATGAATGCATTTCTGGGGACCAATGATATAAAAACAGGCGCTTTCTCTCATAAAGCAGCATTAGACGAATAAGAACAAACAGAATTACTTGTGTGTGTGTATGTAAGAGAGAGAGAGAGAGAGAGAGAGCAAGAGGACAAAAGCAAAGCAAATTTTCTTCCATTTTAATAACTAGTGTCCATATGAAGCAAGAGTAATCCTGTAACATCCAGACGCAAAATAATGTTTCCAGTGCTGCCTCTAGTATATGAAAAAATGTTGCCAAGCATGTTATTGTCTTATTTGAGGTCTAAAAATTGGTGAACCATAAATAGACTTACTTTTTTTAGGTGTTTACTTTTTATATACTGCACTAATGAACTGTGAACCAATGAACTAGGATATAGTGCTACCTGAGTGAGCTGAAACAACAAGCGCTAAGATGCTAAGGGAATGAGCTTAAATAATAAAAGCGATGTTAACCGAGGAAGGTGAAACAATGAAAGCTATGATGCTAACTGAGTGTTTTGAAACAATACAATAGCTGTGATGCTAACTACGGGCGCTGAGAGAGCTTCTTCAGTGAAAGCTATTGCTAACTAAGGGAGCTGAAACAATAAAATTTATTATGCTAACTGAGTGATGTGAAACAATAAAAGCTATGATGCTAACTAAGGCAGATGAAACAATAAAAGCTATGATGCTAACTGGGTGATTTGAAACAATAAAAGCTGTGATACTGAGGGAGATGAAACAATAAAATCTACTGTATGATGCAAACTGAATTATTTGAAACAATAAAAGCTATGATGCTAACTGATGGAGCTGAGGTAACAAAGGCTATAATGCTAACTGAGTGTGCTTTTTGTTGTTGTTGTTGGGGTGCATTGTGCTAACTGTTATTTCCATTCGTTCCATGCTTTAAATTCTTTATTCTGGTAAAAGTTGGAGCGCTGCCTTAAGTTCTTCATTCAAGTTAAAGAACAAAACTATACAGTCTTAAATGTTCTTAAGGAATCTAGGTAAAAGTTGAAGAAGATTCAGATCTACAAAACAGATGCTGTAATTTAAGGTCACTGAGAAAATCTTTCTCAAACATACAGTAGCTTAGGCAGAAACAACAACAGCTTTATTATTACTCTCTTATATGTTAGCCAGCATGATAATAACTGACACAAAATGACCAGGCAAATGTTTTCTAACTTTTTCAGGTTTTTTTTTTTACTGTAGTTTCAGATTGGAATGGTTTTCTGGGGTGCTTTTTTGCTCATGATGGATGTATAGAGTGATTATTTGAAATTCTGTGGCCTTCTTGTCAGTCTGTCATCAACATGGTGTTTCTGCCACTCACCTCACTTTAGAGCACAGGTGCCCAAATTGGCATATTACTAAAAACTAAAAAGTAATATCAAAATACCCTCTATATTTCAGATAAGCTATATTTTACGTTAACCTCTTCTATTGTTGTGTTAGAATAAATTATATTAATAATAAAATATTAAAAATGAAAACCAGATGAGAGTGAGGAAGAGAGGGAAAGAAAGAATACCATAATTTTATGGCAGGCCAAAACAAAGTCAGGTTGGGTCAAACATGGCCTGTGGGCCACAAATTGGACAGCCTTTCTCCAAAGATTCTTATGTGTGTAAATACCAGGAGATTAGCATCATGAATTCAGGTTCAGTTTCTAGTAACATTATACAAATATTGTATTTTAAATATTGCTTTTGCCTTTAATGCTCTTGTAACCAGCATTTCGGTTTTCTTCATGCTTGGAATATAACAGCTTAAATTATGATTGCAGCCTAGACCTTTCAGCATCTGTTTTTCTCATTGCTGCTTTTCAAACTGTTAGGGCTTTCCCTCTCTCTCTCTCTCTCTCTCTCTCTCTCACTCTCTCGCTCTCTCTCTCTCTTTCTCTCTGCTTGTGTCTTCAAGCTGAGTGATGATGCAATTTTTCCCCTTGGGATCCTCAAGAGACTGAGAAAAGTCCAAAGTTATGACCCTGACTATCATCCAGAGAGCTAGCACTCCTTGTGCATCTCACTTTCATTTTTGAACCAGTTAACCAACATGAATGATGCCACTATCTATGCTTCCTCCTTCATATCTTCCTCTGCATAGATGCTCCCAGGGCTTCATTTCTTTCTTTAGCACCCTTTCTTCTAATAGACTTTTGGCCCAGGTGTTGGCAGAGAATCGAACCGGTTCAAAGATAAAGGAAAGGACACAAAGCGGCACAGCCGAGGGAAAACACATCGAGTAAAATGCTGTGTTTTTCTTAGCAAGTCTGTGAGTAACGCAGAGTGATGTCAATGGCCTGGTTTGTAAAATCCAGCCAAGAAATTAATTTGTATTGTATTGTGTTTGTATTGTATTGTGAGTTCTTGATGTTAATTGAAACATTACTGTACAGTATAATCTTAATACACATTTTTTTAATTCAATCTTTTATCAGAGATTTAATAAACAATATATATAATTGCTAATAAACCACTTTTGCCTAACTGTAAACAGTATAATCCTAAAAATTATACAGTGCATCTCAAAAAAAATTGGAATATCATGAAAAAGTTACTAGTTTTTGTAATTTTTATACAAAAAGTGAAGCTCTCATATATTCCAGTGAAATATTTCTAGCCATTTTTTGTTTTAATTTTGAGAATTATGGCTTACAAATAAAAATCCATTATCTCAAACATTTTTTTTTTCATCTAAAAAAAATGGAGCAACTATGCCACAAGAGAAACCACCATCCTCTGAGCATGCCTCCTTAAGTTTGGAAAGCTCTCCTCTTTGAGAGAAGAATAGAAAAATTCAGCAGGTATTTAGTTCAGTCAGTGCAGTCACATCAACAACAAAAGCCTGGTCTGCCATCCAGTCTGCATCTGAGAGCTCTCTGATATCCCTGCCTTTCTTCTCTCAAAATTCATGTATTTCTGCTCTCAGATCCCATACTCTTTTAAGTACCTTTTCAACATTGAGCCATCTGACAGCAGTTTGGTCTCCTATGTTACTATATTCACTGTCATGGTCCTCCAAAAGTGTCTGTGATTTAATGCTCTTGCCCTGATGAAGTTAACTATTGTAGTCACAACATCAATCACATGGTTGATTTTTAGCACTGACTTACATAACACCTCATGATGCATAATACAATGCAAATATATCAATTTCTGTTCTGGGTTTATTTCAGTTACTTTATGCAAGTTGAACATTTTTCCCTGTCAAATCTGGATAGCCATCAGTTGTAACACCTAACAATTTGTCCCATTTTAGTCCCAGTTTATTCATGCATGCATTTACCCCTGTGAACAAATTACTCCCCCTCATAGTCTCACTGACCACATAGCTGCCAGCTCCTTTGTCATCTCAAAGTTTTTTGTTAATTCATGTACATAAACAAGTAACTGGGCCATGTCACAGACATCACGGCTCTCGTTCAGAGCCAAGGAGAAAAAAAAATTTGTCTGCTTAGTTTTGCAGCGGAAGCTCCAGATTTCCTGAGATTTTTCCTTGACCCTTCTCGTTACCAGTATAATGAATAGTTACTTGGATTACTTTTTTTTGATGTAATGAGTAATCTAATGCGTTAGGTCCGCCATTTGAGTACTCAGTTATTTAGTTATATTTTTAAAAATGTAATCCGGTATTCAGACAATTTATGTAATCCGTTAGCCAGACAGCAGTCATCCCGTTAGTGTGTGTATGTGTGTGAAAGTCGTCCTACAAGCCCCACCCCGATAACCTGCCCTCCTCTGTTATTGCTGCTGTTATACCCCTATCTCACCTATGCGGTTTGACTCGCAGTGAGAAGCGGTGTTAGGCGCCATAAGCCGCCGTGAGTGACTGCCCGACGTTTTGCGAAGTTCTGCAAGGTCCGATGCGTGGAAAGAAGAAAACTTAATCATAGCGCCAAAACTCGCAGTGAATCATGATGAACCGTACTTACGGCCACCGCACGAAACCACGTAGGTTAGCTAGGGGTATTAGTAGTTAACAGATTATTGGCCAAACTTCGCTAAGTGATGATGGTAGAATAATTATAAAGGTCTTGACTAAAACGACATGCATGAGGAATCACAAAGGAGTTTTCATTTTCTGCAATGGAAAAGTACTCTAACTAGTTACTTTTATCAGAAAGTAATGCTGTAATGAAACTGATTACTTTTTAATGACAGTAATTTTATAATGTAATTAGTTACTTTAAAAGTAACATCCCCCAACACTGCTCGTTACAGTTCGTGTGGAGAAGAGGCACTTTTTTCTCTGGGCATATTAGCGCTGCAGAGTCCACCAAACATTCTTTGACAAACTCCCCATCGGAGAATGGCTTGATGTTTTTGGCGATTTTGTGGGGTGTCACAAAGCTCGTCCTGACTGCTGCATCCCTTGATGTGTGAGCTTTGGTAAAAATCCTTGCTGCGTTTGCAGTTTAGCTAGTAAAGATTCAGACATCCTTTCCCATTCCGCATCAGTCAAGTTTTTGGATTTCTCTGCGAGTTGCGTCTGGTGATGGAGATTCAAATTATAGTCCTTGTATAAACACTGTTATCTGTTCTCCACAAAGTAGGCACACAGCTTTTGATGCACTGACTCCAGCCTCACTTCACTCCTTGTGAAGCTCCCCCGAAGTCTTGACCAACTTTGCTTGACAATCTTCTTAAGGCCTCGGGCATCCCTGTTGCTTACAGTATGCACCTTTTCCTACCACACATTAAACTTTTTATAAATATGACATATTTAGCACTCTGTGAAGAGCCTGCGCTAAGAGCTGTAAGCAGTCATTTTAAAAAAAAAAACTTTAAATATTTCACTTTACATGTAAAGAATCTATAATGAGAATGAGTCAATCAGAATAATTCTAGCTAGGCCTTGATACCATACCAAAAAACTTATATGGAACTGATCAGATTGCTTGATACCATAGAGTATTGAAAATGCCTCGTCATTCAGTACCAAATTGCAATATCTAAGGAGTAAATCTCATCCAATTTACATCCAAGTCAGTGAGCCAGTAAAGCATGCAGCATCCTGATTGCTGCGCTCAGAGATGGGCTCATGTGTGTCTGTGCTGTATTACGGTGTGCACCGCATAGTGTAAAAAAAAGTCTCCTTTATCAAAAGCATGACTCCACTTTATCATCCTTGATGGGTTTTTTTTAGCACATGATGCAATATATACAAACAGGATGTCACTGTCCAGACTGACAACATGATAAGATTAATGCACTAAAAACTGGATGTGTGTGGAATAAATTTAAGAGCAGAAAGTTGCTCTGTGGTTGACTGAAAATAGAACAAACCACAGCCAGCTTCCTCTCATCTTTCAAATTTATCTAATGTTACCAAAACTTCCTTCAAAATATCCACCACCAGATTTTCCGTTGTCCCATATAAATAGGGACGGCAGGTAACGTTTACCAACTTGTCCAACTTGTACATGGTTGTTTACTAGATTTAATATTAATGTATTAGATATAATGTAGGCAGAATGGTGGTATAGTGGTTAGCACTATGGTCTCGCACTTGTAGAGTCGAAGGTTCGATTTGGGTCTGTGTTGATGGGTTTCCTCCCAAAGTCCAAAGACATGCAGACTAGGCTAATTGACATTCCCAAATTGCCCTGTACTTTATACTGTAGGAATAAAGCTACAGCTTTCCCCAGCCCTATATCTTTATCAGCTCTCCAACCCAAGTTGCTATCTTGGCACTAATGCTAACTACAAGCTCTGGGTTACTAAAATAAAATTTACAATACATATTAATTCTTATTATAGTTGTGAAAACTCCCATGTAGTTGTGAAAATCAATAGAGGGGACAAATTGGCATATTTTCAATTATAGTTTCAGAAGCACCTTGTCTATTGCAAATATGAAATAGACAAGGTGCTTCTGGAACAACAGGCTTGGCCTCTCCAAATCAGCATTACTCTGTAGTACACTTATTACCGAACTGAAGTCCTGTGTTAATTGCACAAGAAATAAATAACCAATTTTTTGTACCTATGCACGCAAAAACTCTATCATCCCCTTGCCACTATGCCTGAAAGATTTTCTAGGGGAAAAGCCCTAATCCAAGCCAGCTGTGGGCTTCTCAAAGCTGAGCTGTGTCGAAGATGGACATTACAGTGTTCTCCAAACAAGCTAAAAAAACACTTGAAGGAAGTAGATGTTAGACTTTCATTCCAGGAGGTTGGAATGGGTGCTTACTACCACTACTGACAATAAATCTCTGTCTTTCTCCATATAATGAATATGTAAAAATACCAAACAATTTCCTGAAATCATCCTAAAATGCTTTTCTCTACTCGCTTTCAGAAGGCTTTGCAGCTTTAGTCATTATAAAGTTTTCTCTTCATTTTATATTCTCTTTTTCCTCTCCAGGCTGAGCAACACAAAGAAGCAGGCTGTGCACACAGTGATGGGCATCTGGATGGTTTCTTTCATCTTGTCCACACTGCCTGCTGTGGGCTGGCACGACACAAGCGAGCGCTTCTACGCCCACGACTGTCGCTTTATCGTGACTGAAATCGGCCTAGGCTTTGGCGTTTGCTTCCTGCTTCTGATCAGCGGCAGTGTAACAATGGGAGTCATCTGCATTGGCATTGCTCTCTTCCAGACCTTCTCCATGCAAACAGGCCACAGTGCCGACAAGAACAAGTTCAACGTGCCCACAATCGTAGTAGAAGACGCGCAGGGTAAGCGCCGCTCATCCATTGACGGCTCCGAACCAATCAAGACCTCGCTGCAAATCACATACCTGATCAGCGGCATCGTGTTCATCTATGATTTTCTTACTGGCTTTCCCATTCTGGTGAGTTGCATTGATTAATAAGCAGTGATAAAGCATGTTGGGAAATTAGGGTCAATACCAATGACATCAATACTATAAAATTAGGCAATTCTTGGATTAACAATACCAAAGACATCAGTACTATGAAATAAGTCATTAAATTATGCAGTAAGTAAAAAAGGTGTAAATGAAGGAAAAAATTTTCTCTGGAATTTTTTTTTCTTCGGGTTTTTCAAAGTAGACACTTTTTACTTTGATGCCAGCTTTGAGCACTCATGGCATTCTCTCAACCAACTTCATGGGGTAGTCACCTGGAATGATTTAAAAGAGTTCCCATATACACTAGTAAGAATGTAGCCAATTTCCACCACTCATTAGGGCACTCCGTACCAACTACCAACCAGGGAGGATGAAGACTATCACGTTTCCTCCAAGCCACATGACACCGATTGGGCACATATTTTCGCACCATTGGCTGCACCATTGGTCGCCCCATTGGTTGACCACATCTTTTGGCAACATTGGGAGTGGTGCTGCCCGCTAAGAGAGCATCACCCTGTAATTTAACTCGCAACCTCCGGATGATAGGGCGAGCTCGTTACTGCTGTGCCACTTGGCTGCACACAGCTTCAGAAATAATCTAAGTACAACTTCTTACCTTTGAATTACAGTAAGATTTAGCTCTAGATTAGCTTTAGATTAATCAACATACAGGCGTATTGGTTTGTTGAATCTAATATATCTTTTTTTTTTTTTTTTACTGAATCTAGAGTTTCCTCTGGAAAAAGGGGGATATACTGTATATACCCCACAAACAAGGGGGATCTGGTTTCCCGCCTTATCTGTTGAAGAGGAAGATATAGTACATCATATAGGATGGATTTCTGAATTCTACTTTACATACACGTGTAACAACGCGGGTCTTGCGAGGGGCAGATCTGCTAGGAAATGCACTACGCTGTTTAGAATGGGCTGATCCGCAGGTGGCTACGCCATGGATTTTTTAACAGGTCCGCAATCACCTCATGTGCAGTTGCTAGACGGTGCCAAGGGGGCAATCAACAGAGCACGTCGCTCTGGTATCAGGGTTGAACACAAAGGCAAAGACAAAGACAAGTCAGCAGAAGAAGCTTGTGTCCAAGAAAGAGAGGGCAGCACATAATAAGCATGTGCCTGAACAAGAGTAAAGATAAACAAAAGAGAAAACTAAAAAGAGAACAGAAACCTGAGGAAATAAGTTAAAAGATACAAAAGAGTGAGAATAGAAAAGAGTTTCTAAAAAATTAAGTTCTAATGCTCCACCTTGTCTCGAGGAGACGGAGGAACTGTGTGTTCTAAGTTTTGTTCATGTTATCATTTCAGTTACTTTAAGTTCCCAATTAATAAACCCACGTTATCTCTGAACGGGAAGGTCTTTCTGACAGTGCACAACCACTCTCACGCACTCACATTTTCAATTTTCACTCTAAAACTCTGCACCAGAGGTTTACATTCATTATTACATCTCGTGTTGCAGCAGTCAAACCCGCACCACGTAACATGTTTATCTGACTTTTTATAGAAATTTCATATCTCTGAAGTGACATTTTAATATTTTGATATAAGTCCTCAGTCACATGCTTCCTGTTCTATTAATCTGAATTAACTGAATGAATGGAGAAAATCCCCCAGCAGTCGTTAAAGCTAGGCTTTATTCACTCAGATCACAATGCTCACTGAACCGAATGTCCTGTATCAAACGGTACAAATTCAAATATGCATACTGTTACACCCAGTATAGTGCGTACAAATATGCAGTACAAATATGCATACTGTTACACCCCTACAGTGCGTAGGGCACTTGTTTGCCGGCAATAATGTGCAAAACTGCACAAACCTGTGATTGAATAGTAAAAATAAAGGGAAAAAAATTGGTGGCATTGTGGTACTGTGAAAAAGTCTTGAGCCACTCTTCAGTTCTTCATATTTTGCTCCCAAAGTGCCAGAGCCCAGTCCCTGTACCTAGACTGTTTTAGAGGAACCTTTTTGTTTGTTAAACCTATAAGTCTTTTTATAAAGCATTAAAAAACATCTACTGGTGATGCTAAATGCTGAGTGTTTGGAACAGACGAGAGTGGAAATGAGGTTGCTGCTGAGGTTTTTACATAAACAACCAATTTTTAAACTGTATCTTAAGGCACTTTGCAGTAAATCATTTGTTCCTATGTCATTCATTTAATCCAGTTTATTTTAATGTAATATGAAGAAATGAGATGTAGCTCAAGAATTTTGCATAGTACTGTAGGTAGTCTAAATGTCTAACTGGTACTTTACAAGACTTTAATTCAAGGGTTGTATCACAAAAGTATATTTTTTAAAGGGATTACAATTTTGTGAGTCAACCTATGCAGTGACTCATAGACAGTACACAGGAGGTAGGGTCGAGCAATGTGTCACACTTCACAGTAATATGTCGAGTTGAACACACCGACTGTGACCACTTAGAGACACTCTGTGAAAGCTTTCAACCACTGCATTGGGCAGAAGGGCTCCACGGTTAAACTTTAATAGCCAATTCCGGTTACACGCTTGTCAGCAGTAGAGGAGTTATTCTCACATCTGTGGAAAGAGAGAGAGAGCGAGAGAGTGAGAAAGACAGAGAGAGGTATAGAGTGAAGAGAAGCAGATTGAACACCACAGGATTGTTCATCTCTGGAGGCTCGAGAAAAGCACTCAATTGAGAGTGTAAAATTGTCATCACACAGAAGCAAAGCTGGTTCACTTTTAATTAGGCGAGCGAAGTTCCCAGTGGATCAAGGAGATGCTTATGTAGATATTTTTATTATTATTACATGGACTTTTAAATTTAACCTCGGCTAGCGCTCTAAGTGGGCCACGCATTAAAGAGACAGAGATCAAAAGAGAGAGGTAAACAGCATAGCCCTTACTGTGATAAAAATAAAGTTTGAGGAATGAATGCGTTGGTGTTGACAATTTTATCTGACTGCAAGTTATTTAAAAAACAAGATTTAATTTAATCTACATATAGGTATTGAGATAGATGTTTCTTTATTATAATTCATTAACTTGTGTCAAGAAGTTAGATGATGAGAGACGAAATGCTAACATGGAAAAGGGGACGAATTACAATGAGATCAAGGGGGATAAGTGAACTGTTTTGGACTCACAATTAGCATTTCTTATGTTATACCCATGTTGGGTTTGAAATGGATATTTTCCATGGTAAAATAAATCCAGTATTGTTCTAGAATGTGTGTTGAAACTTTTGACTTGTTCTGTACTGTATATAAAATGTTTTTTTTTTTTTTAATGTAAATTAGTAGTTTGGATTGTGTACTTTGTGGCTGAAATATTTTTTTCTGAAGAACCAAAGAACAATGCCCTCAAACAAGTCCAGACACAATGAAGATAGAAATTAATAGAATTGTATTATAATTTGCTAACAAGCTGCCAGCGGAACAGTAGCACTACATATTTATAGAGGAAGCATCCACCTAGACTGTTTTCTGTCCTGGCTCCTAAGTGGTGAAATGAACTTCCTCTAGATAGAACCGAGTCACTAGTAATCTTTAATCGACGACTAAAGACGTATCTGTTAGGTCTTAGGTTGGATTAACCCCTCACCAAAAAATCCGAACAGTGTTTGACTGATGGTACTTCTAGTTAGTAACCTAGTAACCAGTTTATAGTGCTCTCCAATGATGGAAACTTCAAAGCACTTGTCTATAAATCGCTCTGGATAAGAGTGTCTGCCAAATGCAAGTGTCAATGTACTCAAAAAGAACACTGGAAAATTATAAAAAGTGATAAAATTATGAAAAAACAAACAAACTATAAAATACAAAATTTCAAAAAGTGGAGGACATAAAAATTGCAGAATTATATTGACCTTTTGCTGATACCCGACTACCATGATGTTTGTCACAATGTCAGATGGTAGAAGTACTGTTAACCAAGATCAGGCGACTATGCATTTTTGTTGATGGTTATGTTCAAATTGTATTTCTGAGCCAAATAAATTACATAAATATTACCTTATGATTACCTGATGACCTACCAGATTACCTGATGCTTTGTCGCACAGATAAAAGAGTAACCTTGAAATTTATAGTTTGATTATTTACACATGCAGTAGGCTATATTGTGGTGGACTTTATAACTCATTCAAAAGTGAAACAAACGTGTAAAAATGGATGAAGAAGGTAATAATGGCATTACTTTGCTAAAGTTTGATTTGTTATCATAACATAAGTGCTTTAAACAGTGTACAAATATATGATTCCTCCATAACTTGGTGGTGTTTGCTAACGACAGTGCTAGCTCATTCAGTTCTTCTGTTGCAAATGAAACAAAGCTTAATAAAAAAAAAAATGTTTTGGGGTTGAATTCCAAATAGCATTCAATGGAAAGCTAGTGAACTTTGTATGGTGTGCAAGCGCTTGTTCCATGTACCAGTTAGTTAACGTAGAGAGTAGGGAAGGTATTTGGAATTCAGCCTCGTGTTAGAAGCTAGTTAGCTTTGTAGCTTGACTTAGCTGTGAAACACAAATTTCAAGACAGTTCAGTGAGAATTCAGAACGACTTCTCAGATTTTTTTTTTTTTTTTTTTTGAGAAGACAACATTATCAAAAGTGTTTTACTGCTCAAAATGATTCTGTGACAGGTTTTAAATGTGGGTTTTGGCACTGGCAATGTACTGTATGCATCCTTTTCCCTAATTCATTATTTCTCTTTTATAATACTCATGTGTACAATGCTATTCACACCAGTATGACACACTCTGTCTATGTTTGAGCTAGCATAGACATAAGCCTGTTTCTTTCTCCATTAGAGGGATAATGAGCCATTTAAATGCATTGACAGCCATATCACATGCACACTTCAATTACCGTGCGTTTATGAAGAGTGCGCTGAATGGGCCGCCCAAGTGCCCTTTACGCTACATGTGGTTTTGAATATACAGTACTGATTCTGGAATGTGCTTTTGTCTAACTGGCAGGATAAAATCCTTAAATGGAGTTCAATGTTAATATTAACATAACATTGACTCCGAAGGATTAATCACTGACACTGAGAGAAAGTCCAGGCTAGGCCACCTGTTATCCCACCCGCTACAATGTGTTCACCTGCCAATGTTAATGGGGGGGTGTCAAGGTTTTTTTTTTTCAGTTTGCCTACTGGGAAACTTCTTACTGATTATGAATCATAGAAGTGTGTACCCCTGATCTGGGGCAAAAATATTTGAATTCGAACTTTTTGCTAACTGCTTCATTGGCCGATGCTAGAGGAAACTAAAGATAAATGGTACAGAAAGCTATTTCTCTATAGGAAACTAAATATCATAAATGAATATCTAAATATCGTATAGCTATTCTATACTTATGATTCCAATTTAATCACCTACAACTCAGCTACCTACAGGCCCAAACGATCGATGAACTTGCATGATTTACCCACAAAAACTATTTGATTTTTTACTATATTTATCCAAAACTGCTACAATTTCTCACTTTACATTTGGCAGACGACCTAATTGAGAGTGACTTACATTTTCATTTCTTTATACATCTGAGCAGTTGAGGGTTAAGGAGCTTGCTTAAGGGCCCAACATTGGCGGCGCTGGGGTTTGAACTTGGGACCTTCCGAAACATAGTGCGACGCCTTAATCAGAAAGCTACCCCTGGCCCACCCCTGCTTCACTTGTTTACAGTGACTTGGATATTTATCTTTTGGATACTTGTGTCTGCTGAAGCTATTTATTCTACTTCTATAATAAATGTCACCAAAATGCAGTGTAGTACAGTATCTATTAGCTCATACTAATACTGAATATTGAATACAATGCTGGTTCCCTTAGTCGTTTACCGACGCTAACTGTCTGTAATGATATAATATCACAATGTTATATTAATGTATTACTTGTTCCTCCAGTCATTTACCAATACCACTGGGTCTTACCACTCTTCAAGTGCAATATTGTTAACTGTATTATTTGTGCAATGCTCTTTTATTTTCCCTTATTCCCTTCCAAGTGCAATATATGTAAATTTAGTCATGACTCATATGCTGTGCCTTCCTATTAGTGCAATATTAGTGCACCCCTCCCCCCCTTCTAAGTTATTCTAATTCCCCTTATTTAATTTATTACTCTTTTATTACTCTTTTGAAACAACGGAAAACATCTGTAACTAAGACAAAGCAATTTCCCTCTGGTATTAATAAAGTTCTTTGAATCTTGAATACTGTTTAGTAGTTAAGTGTCCAAGATTGGATTGAGAAAATTTCCCCCACCCACTGTATGAGAGGATTCCACAGGCACTCTAGCAGTGACAGCTGAAAGCAACACTAAACAAGGAATTTAGCTTTTTTTTTAATTTTTTATAAATCATTATCAAGAAGCACAAACCACAAAGTCTATGAACCACAAACTACCTTCTATGAACCACATACCACCTTCCTGCTACAACAAATTTTTAAATATCTTAAGAACTGGTACTATGTTTTTACAATTTTTTGTTACGTTTCAAATTTTTAAGGCGGCAATGATTTCTCTGTAACAATGACTAGACGTCTGATGAAACGCTGATGAACTTCTTGGCAATTTCCTCCCTACAATTTCCTGCAAACTTGAGATTGTGCCAGTTCAGGATTGAATTTGGGAATGTGAAAAATTCCCTTTACTCCTTTGTAGTGTAGAGCATAAATTACTACAAGGAACATAAAGAAAGGCAAATATAGCTCTAATGTAACTATTTTATAAGTTGCCTATTAATTAAATTTTGTATCTGTTTTGGGGGTTCCCATATTCAGTGTTTAATCTATTTTTCAACACCACATATTTACGTAGTTAATTACATGTAGACATTAATATACATAATATGACAGAAGACACTAAAAAAGCTACTATCTAAAAAGCTTTAGTTGTGCTGTCCATTTTTCTCTTTACCAATGCTATTGTGGAGAAGTGTGAATTGTTTGCCCACCGGGGAGGCTCAACTCCCTTTTTACACCCTTTCCCATGCTGCTCAAAATACTCTACACATAGGAACCCAACAGCGTCCGACTAATCTTATAACAGACTTGTTTGTGATTATTTTCTGAGGCTAAGCTTATCCTATACTGAAATTTAATAATCCAGCAGAGGAGCAACCATCTAGCTACGGTGACATGGAAAATAAATTAAAATGCTGCGTTTTTGTTTTCTCACTAATTCAGTGGTTAGACAAATTTAAATAAAACAGACCTGAAAGAAAAGTTAATTTTTGCTGTTGGTAGTGGTTATTTTTTTAAACTATAAGCTGTGTACGAGACAAATGTATATGCTAAGAAGTTCTGTTTCTCTTTGTCACAGGTGGTGAGCTTTGCCAGTCTGAAGTATGACCGTTCCTATAGCTGGATGGTACTGTGTGTGCTGTGGTGCTCCATCGCCCAGTCTATCCTCCTCCCCATGTTCCTTTGGGCATGTGACAGGTACCGTGCTGACGTCAAGGTGGTGTGGGAGAAATGCGTGGCCATCATGTCCAATGACGAAGTGGACGAAGGTAAGCACCACTGGGGAAACCTTTGCATGGTTCCAAGAGAAGGCAGAAAGAGCTATATGTGTAAATTGAAGGAAGGTTTAGTTGACATATTTCTTCAGGCACAGATTCTACACAGTGGAACTTTCATGTATTTTATATATATTTATTTAAAAGAAATGCTGAGAAAATGTTAGCATGATATGAAGTATAAACATATGTACTGTTTAACAGTGTACTGATGCAAAATTATTGAAAGGCTTTATTATAATACAGAATCGTGATATTGTCCTCATACTTCTCGGGAAGCTACAGTTGTATAGACTATTTAGATAATAACATTGATATAATACTATTGATTTAAAAGAAGTAACCAGTGGCGGCTTGTCCATAGAAACAGGTGAGGCAGTACATCAGCTTTTCAACAAATGATGATTTGCAGAAAGTCCTCACATTGCACAATTTTGGGTCCTCATACAAATTCAAATTTTATTTGTCACAGCCATACGCAAACTCATTTAGGTACTATAATTTTCATTCTGTACTTATTGGTTACAATCTGTGAACTGCAACAAACAATAATAGAGACATCTTGGGACAGGAAACACACTGCTCTATGAAGAAGCTATGGGCAGGAAAATTAATCCCAGGTTTGCAAGAGTCATGGGATTTATCATAAGACAGCGTAAGTCAACCTAATACCCACTCTATTTAAATTCGTTAGATAAAACCAACAGCATAAGTCAACCCTCGATTAAATTTTGTCATTATTAATGCTGTCCTGCCCAACCGAAATCTGTGGTCATGAGCTGCCGCCGTACAGTAGGTAACTGACATAGTAGGACTATCTATTTTGTTTAAATCTAATTTAGGTGCATTTGTAAAAATTCTTCATTTTAAATACTTTTCTGTGGCTTGCTAAGGACATAAATTCAGGTCAGAGGATATTATTAATATATTAATTAATGACACTGGAAAATAATTGTGTGGTGGTCTGTCAAAGCTGACAGTTGTTGCTGCGGCCAAAAATCTGAAACTAAGGAAATTATTGACTTCTCTGCTTGCAGAAAGCATAAATACATGAATGGTTTGACGGCAAAAGGAGATAAATCCCATTTTTTATGTTTTACTTTTAAATTATTGTCTGCAGGTACACAACGCTATATATTCTTTTTTAGCACATTTCTTTCTGCATATGGGAGACATTATGCACTTTGGCATTTATGAATATAATATTTACAAAAGTAAATCAAGTAGAGAGATAATGCTACAATGCTGATTTGGAGTGTGATCACTTTTTTGTCAAGATACATGAGATATACATGGTGTGAGTGAGAAGCCATTGCGGAAGCTGTTGTTTTTGGTATATCCGGTTAAGTCTGTTAAGTCCTATAACCTTTAAGGACCGCAAAGGTCCTTAAAGTTGGTTGCAGTTGGTTGATGCCCAAGTGGACCATTTGCAACACTTGCCTGGACTATGATAAGGTGCTTTTGTCAAAAAACAAAGTGAAACTAGTTTTTTTTTTTTTTACTGTTTAAAATACAAATTTTGTAATATAAAAGTTTTTGTGTGTAACAAAACTCAACACTCTTTCTACTTGTTCAAAGTTGCTTGGTTCACTACAAAAACACAATCAAGTTATGAATTTCTATATTAAAACTTAACCAAGAGTGTTATTGATATTAAATTGCATATTTACATGGAACCAGACACAACTGTAGGATAATTTATTGATTGTGACAAAACTGAGGGAAGTGGACTTATAGCGTTTTGAAAAAAATGATTTTGATGTAAAGGTTTTCCATTTGTGCCTTTTATCACCATTGTGACTCAAAGAAAACAATGCACACATATTGTCTATCAGTTCGCAATACTTCTTGCTGCTTTTGAATAAAATCATTTCCTTTAAAACTGCTGAAATGGAGATATCTTATGTTGCTGTCAAACTGTTCAACTGTTAACTGTTTATTAATCTAATATATCCTTGACTGTCTTCGTATATATATGAAGTTGGGTAAGGAGCCAGCTTAACATGCGTATCAGACACTCAATCTGGTTGAGATCTTGCCAGATAAATGTGCTTTTCTAACTCAGTGAATGTCATGCTTTAATCAAGTTTTATGGACGCATATATAATCAGGTCAATTTGTGATCAAATGTTGTGATCTGTACAAAAATAATACAAAATTGAAAAAGCAATTAGTTAATAGCTGATGTTAAGATAAACAGAAAGTGATAGGATGACAAGTCAGTGTGGCTAATTCTGATATTCTGATAATATTTTCTGATGAAATAAAAAAATATGAAATGTTTTCCCAGGCCTCCACACAATTTCAGGTCATTTCCAAACATGGTTTTGTCACTGGACAGGGCTCTTACTAGACTCCTCAGCAACATGGAACCACTTAATTTTTTCAGCTTGGTGCGATGCATGATTAATAATACAAAGTCAAATGTGCAACGGTTTGGGTTTTTATTGTGATCTTAATGTTACCAGTGCTTCTGCTTCTTTTCAGAGGGCTTGCCCTGTATAACACAGCTCGGGTGTATGTATAAGGGTTGTTTCTTGTTCTTACCTGCCACTGATCTGCATGCCAAGCTGCCTGTGCTAATAGCAAATGTCATCCTTCATGCTGCAACCCGGCCATATATGCTTGAGATCAGCATTTTACACTGCCCTAGCACTGCTTATTTTTCCACTAAGACTAAGTCCCACTTATTACAATATATAAAGTGACCACTAAATATTTTTTTAGATATGTTTGCTGGACCTTCCTTTAAGTGAATCTAAAAAGGCTCGCTTTGCAACTACTTCCTCTTCAATAAACAAGAGCAGTCACAATAATTACTAGTCAAAGATCTATAATTGTTTTGTTTTTCTCCATCGCCCCCACATATAAAAAATTTTTATTACGAATTTTAAAATACAGGCCCAAAACCAAAAATAAGAAAAGAACAGTGAAGTGTCTTTCTCTCTCTCTACATATTCGTCTGTCTGTCTGTCTGTCTGTGTATCTAAGCACATTTTTTTTTTTTTTTTTTTTTTTTTAATCCTGATATATGCTTTCTGCATTTGCAGAAAACAGCCAGGATGGAGGCATTCATCCGGACTTAATATATGACAGACCTTATGACTATAGCTCCACTGCTGATATCATGACGGTAGACCGTATTGCCAAGTACGAATTCTCAACCTTAGAAAGGGGGGTCCCCCAGTGTTATCCATTGAGGGAGCCTCAGGAAGATAAAATGCACTATTTGCAGGTATATTTCCATTAATTTTTTTTTATTATTATTATTATTTCAATTCCCCATGAATCCCCATGAAATTTTATTTGCATATTTATTCAAATGAAATTGTGCATGCTGCAATGGCCCTCAATATATTTGATATTCTAATGCTGTCATATCCTTTTTTACAATCATTTTACTTTTTTGTTGTGTTATTTAATAAAGTGAGTAAATTCCCATTTGGTATCAGCAAATTTGATGTGCTCGGCTGTTTGGAAAATATGATTTTTCATGCTACACACGTTCAGATGACTGCCTATCGGTTATTAGGATGTAAGTCAACTTATTTTGAGAATACAACCTTTTTATAAAATTTGACACTATTCAAAAGTAGTTACAGTACACAGGGCACAAATATCAAATCACGTAAATATGTTATGAAGATTATTTGTCTGATCTTTAAATCAGTAGTATGGATTAGTAGTGAGATTCTAAGTTGACAAAATTACAAGCGCTGCTTCATAGATATGTCTAATTTCTTTAGCAGTGTCAGCTCTGTGGAAGAAAGGAAGGAATCAAACAGTTCTGGGCATGCTGTTATAGGAAAATAATCAATGACGGGGTTGTGTGATGTGATATTAAAATATAATATCGATATCTTGAAATTTGTAAAAATTCTCATTTGAGATATTGTGGATATTGTGATATTTTTAAATACATTATAAAAAATATTAACTGTTTTTAAATAACATGCATTAAAATTTGTAAAACTTTTCTATAGTTTAAATCTTATTTTAAATATTTCCTCTTTCCGAACGTTATTAAATAAATCAAAGTACCATCAAATAAAAAAATATATTTTAAATGCAGCACTACTCCATTTGTTAAGAAGCGTATACACACTATGTAAGTGTTGAAAAATATTTATAGTAATATATTTATTCCAACCATACTGTGACAGCCTGACGTTATAGACGGTTGCCACCTGATTATTTTTCAATGAGAGCATATCCTAAATTGGTTTATTCCTCTAACACAGATGTCATTTGCCAAAGCTGATATTTTTTGCATTTATTACAGAATGATGCACTGCCTGGCCAAAGAAAAACCAAAAAGGAGACATAGAGCATTCAGTGACCTTTTGTCTTGAATACAGTACACAGTGTGGTGGCCAGTTCATATGTGAAAATGATTCTTCATGCTCCGTGAACCACTCTTTCACAATTTGAGTCCATAGATGTGATAACATGGTCCTTCAGTGCATTCAGGTTATCAGCTAACTTTTTTGCCACATAACTTTGCCAAGTCTAGACCTGACCAAATGAAGCAACCCCAGATCACAACACTGCCTCCAGAGGCTTGTACAGTGGGGACTATGCATGATGGGAAGCACAGAAAGCGATGCACCCATCGCTGTGGAATAGGGTCAGCCTGAAGTCATCAGACCACATGACCACATGAATTTTTCCGTTGCTCCAAAGTACAATCTTTAACCTCCCTAGCAAATTGAAGGCTTTTTATCTGATGAGTCTCACTAACAAGTGGTTTTCTTACGGCCAGCAGCAGTTTAGTCCCAATCATGTGCGTTCTCATCGCATTGTGTGCGTACAGAAATGCTCTTACTTCCACTATTAAACATAGCTATGTTTTTTTACTGTTGGTTCTTTATCATCCAACTTCACCAAGTGATCTCCATTCATAATTTTTTCTAAGTACATTTCTTCCACAAAGTTAACTTTTCAAGGTTTTTATAATGTGTTGCAGGCTTCTTAACCCAGTTCCAGTAATTTCAAATCTCCCTAGTTGTTTTCTTTGCTTGATGCAGTGCAATAATTTGACCCTACTTAATTGGGAACTTTTTTTTTGTCCAGGCCATGAACAGTGGTGTTCAAAATAATAGCAGTGTGTTGAAAAAAGTGAGTAAAGCTCCATATCCATATAATAACTTTTAATTT
>JAOVVA010000036.1:6656494-6671162 GCA_028565275.1 Leiocassis micropogon | reverse complement strand
TTCTATTACTCCACTACACCTACAAGTAAAATATTTACCATGAAGAAATATCATTTCTCTCAAAAACAATTATTGATCTGGTTACTGATGTTGGACTGCTATTATTTTGAACACAACTGTATATCAAATATTTTAGCTGTTTAGATTTATTATTGAGCTCACATTATTATTATTTTTTAAACTTAGAACAGCTATAAGCATTTGTTCTTTTAGCAGCCTCTGTTTCTTTTTGCCTTTCTTGAAGTTTCTAAGGCAAAAAGAAATACAGCTGATTTTTCATGCCAAAAGTTACACCCTTTCCTCAGATTACATATGCTTTTTTAAGAGTAGTGTCTAGCCAACAAGTCCCTGTGTAGGTTGTTACTATGCAAATGATAATGTATTGCAGTAAATATGTTTATATCAAGCTCACAGCTGGAACGATGAAAATTAATTACCACCTTCTGATGAATCAGAATCTAGCGTTCAGCAGCACTGTAGTAGGATTGTTTATAATTGACATGACTCAAATATTATTCTTTTTTTCAAATGTACTTATTCGCATCACATGTTTCTTAAATCCTGCCAAGCAGAAACAAAATTCAGTACTAACAGAATTTCTTGACAATTTGGCAAGTAGGTCATGCTCTCCTGGGAAGGTTATGGCGCTGTAAGTTGCTCTTCTTTAGCCTGCAAATACTTCTGATTGTTGATTAATTCCACATAACTGACTGCTCCCTGTAGTAGCATACTGTATTTCTACAAGTAACTGATAGCTACAAGATATTAACCTGACACTTTCATAAGGTCTAGGTTAAGATTCTTGTTACACTATGCAGGTATTCAGGTCTAAAGGTGCAAGCTTTGGGTCCAGGCCTCTTTTCATGTTTCAGTACAAAATAAAAAAGAGCAACTTGAACTTTTTCCCCCCGTTAGTTGCGGCAGTGACATTTTGCAATAAAATGCTGATACGCTTTCCATAACTCTAAACTCATATTGCTTTGACGTGGCAATGAGCCAGCAGAATAATATGCGTTTTCAATGATTATACGTTTAAAGAGCATACGTATAAACAGCTGTAAGTCTGTTTTTTTTTATTCTTTGGAGAAAATATTGTTCTAATTGCTGCTTCTCATTTTGAGGCACATCATACAGTGTTATGTAACAAAACCCGAGGGATGAACATAACAGCTGGAATGGTTGGATTGTATCCCATAAAAAAAAAACATATTCCAGATAAATTCATGAAAATGGAAATGTCTCAGAAAAGCAGGAACATGTTTTATTCTTCCAATGTGGATCTTTTGAATTAAATTTGTTTTAATAAATCTATCTACTCATATACTTATATACTTATCACTCTGGATAAGTATGCCAAGTGCCTTAATAGAAAAACTGTAAAAAATAATCGAAATCTCAAACAACTGTCCGGCAATAAACTAGTCACTGTAATGAGTAGCGTATTATTTTACTGGCTCGATGGACTGTCCTGCCCAGCATTAGACCTTTCATCTGATTCTGACCGCCCGTGCCATAAACAAGCAGTGCATCTGTCCTCCATCTCTCATATAATAATGCTTTGCTTCCCTCTGCTGGCCAAAGTTCTGACACACCAGCTTTCAGCAAGTCACCCTGAAATACTGTGTACTCTCACACACTGTACAAGAACAAAGTGACCATAGAGCCATAGCTGCTTTCTCATTCTTTTATGTATGTACACATATGCAAAGGAAAAAAAAAAGATTTTTAATCGATTATATTTTTCTTGTATAGTTCTCAGAACAATGTGGAATGTGAGTATTAAATTTATAGAACCAGCTATTACAATTTGATTTGTAAGACATTTGTTCACTGAAAACAGGTTCCTTTATATAAGGGAGTGAGCTTTATATACACTCAGTGGTCTTTTTATATTGTGCATTGATTAATGAGTTTAGCAAATAAGGGAGATGCACTTTGTGACTACAGTATACGGTTTACTGACTGCAAGTGGCTTGTTGCTGTGTAGCTTGTCTGCCCTGCATCACACAGCGTAGGAGCACTTTAAAATAGGTTTGTGTAATATAAAGATTCAACCATATTTAATATGTTTAAATATATTTTTTTCTGTACTGCTTATCCTGTACAGGAGCCTGAGACATTGACACTGGGTACACCCTGCCAATACATCGCAGTGCACACATGCACGTGCATATACTCACTCACACTACTCTAGTTACCCTAATTGGAGTACCCCGGGGAAACCATCAAGCACAGAGAGAACATACAAACTCCAGGAACCCTCGACCTTGCAGTGCTACCCCCGACAATTCTAACCACTACGCAACCATGCTGCCTTCCAGTGATGTTTACTCAAATTCTATTGCCATACCCATCCTACCAACCTATAAATATTTTGTGTATGAAAAATTGTTTCAAAATTCAAAATTTTAATAGTATTAGTAATTATAAGCTGATCTAAAATTCTGATCCTGCACTGATCAGTTCTCTCACACATGGAGTGGAGTAGACATTAGACACCCAAAATATAAAAAGTTAAAAAAGCGTTACATCGCCTGAAACCCCCCTGGCAGCAAGCCATTCCTATACACTCCTGGTATTAGCAAACCTTTTTTAAGCTATTGGTTGTTGCAATTGTTAATTATGATCTTTTAATGTAACACCATAAGCAAGGACAAATCAATATTGCACAAGCCGCTGCCAGATGTTATTTTAACAGCAGATCAGTATACTGCCACTGCCACTGACAGTGTGTTATCAGTGTACCTGGTGTAAAACATCTTTCTTGGGGTTTGATGAGGTTTATTGAACTATTTACACTTACTGCTTCTCTATTGACTGTTGACTTACACTTTAGCTATCCAAGACAAGTCCAAACTCATATAAGCTGACACTTTTCTCTAGACCAAATTTTAACCGAGACAGGTGACATTATGACAACATCATCTCATCAGCAGCTTAGCTTTAATACTTAGGTGGTCCATCTGGTACACTTGTACTACCAGAAATTATCATTCATGGGGCTGACATATTCTGCATAGCAAGAGATCGCCAGTAAAACACAGTCAGTAACGTGGACCCTTGTGTCTGCTCGAAGGCGATTGAGTGCAGCTAAATAAAGAGGCCACTGAGTGTAGCTCCTATGACCATGCCATGTTATTATCCAGACATTTTATTTCATATTAACAGACTTTTTTCACTGAAGTAGATAAAGTAAAGGATAATGGATTTAAACGCATGCCTTATTCGTCTGTAGCCCGATAATGCTTTGCACGCTGATACAACACTGAATGTTGATTCTGGGTAATAATTAAGCCGCATGGCCTGTTTCTGTGTTTATATCAGGTGCCCCCTACAAGACGATACTCCCACGACGAAACCGACATGTGGACCACAGGGCAGATTCCTTCCTACCTGCACCGCTGGGGCTCCACCGAGGACATGATGGGCGTGCCGCGTTACACCTCAAACCGCCACGAGAGGCGGCGCAGCAGCCTGGCTTCGTGCCACGAGGAGAGCAACCGCAATCAACGCGCACGTAGGAGCTCTGATGGGACACGCTCTCTCCCGCGTCCCCAGCGCTCCGAGGACGATTTGGGGTGCTTCAGCCGTGACGAGGTGATCAACTTCATCGACGAGACGCCTCTGGCCAGCCCTATCAGAAGCCCCCGCCGTGCATCAGCGCTCTCATTAGTGGCCGGCGCTCAAGAGCGCCAGATTATCCTGCTACCACATTTCCCTCTCACACACTTCGAGCGAGAGCCTCAGGCCCTGCGACGAGCCTCTGAACACAAGAGCTCACGCACTGAACTGCATCACAGCTCTCCAAGAAAGGAGAGTTACAGCAGAGGGAGAGCAGAAGAAGTGGGTTTAAGTGAATGTGGATCTGAAAAAGGCTATCGTGAGCAGCGGCGGGATGGCAGACATACATCTGAACTGATTTTAACGGGCTGGACAGCAGCACACTCGCCACTCAGGGGTAAAGGTGAAGCACACGTGACTAAGAGTGAAATCCTAGGGAGCATGAACAGTTTTAGAAACTTACAATCACCGTCGTCAAGATATACTTTTCACTCTGGTTCCATCGGATCGACGACTTAAGGTCCTGGAGCCTTTATTATTATAATACGTCTTACTCACTTCTCTTACTATTGGTATGAGTATTCTTGTTATAAATATTCAAGTGGAATGTTTTTGTAATATGAGCGCTTTGTGATCGAGTGTTGAGAAGTGGTCTAAGGCAGAAATAACCTACATTCTTTTATAGCTATTTTTAAATGTTACACATATACAGAACATGATAATCTCATATTGCATATTTTGGAGTTAATATTTCAACTTAATGAGAATTATGACAGTAGGAAGGGCCTTTTTTCAGCTGGTGTTTACAAATAGCCACAACTAGCCATTTAAACTTTTTACTGAATTCCTATTCCACTCTTTTCACAGTTTCTGTTGTTTATGGTCGTGTGGTATGTTATGGTTATATTATTATTTTATAAAATAATTCTATACATGTACAGTAGCAATTATATGATTTGAACAAAAACATACACACAAAGCTTGTTTTTGTCATTTTCAGCATTTTTATTTCACGCACAAATGTTTTCGGATGATTCGTCTAGAGCAGTTGTTTCAGATTAAATACATATCAATATCCACCAGGTTTTATTCTAATGAATCTTGTATAATGTTTCAACATACCTTATTTATTTACTGCTCAGTTGTTTTTTTTTTAATGTATGCACACACAATTTGTCAACATTTGAATGATGGAGTAAAATCAGTTTCTTTCTCAGTGAAGGTTTCTATCAAATTTCTAAAATGAGCTCTTAACCCCAACAGTTACATTTTACAAACTGTTATATTCAAATATGAAAATATGTATTTGCCTATGTACAGTAAATGCCACACATGGTTATTTATTCATTAAATTACCACAATTCTATTTGAACGCAACTTTGCTACATCAGGCCTACTTTTCAATACTTTTTTTTCATCTGGTCTTTTCTCCCACTAACTAAAATATAAAATTCCTTCTATAACAAGCAATTTCACTTGCTTGAAACAGTTCGAAACTTGCCAAGAATTTGATTTATGACCACACAGCCCCTCTATACGTTGAGTTAAATAGTAATAATGCAAGTCTCCTACTGTAGGATAGTCTCCAGGCCCCCGTG
The DNA here is from genome assembly GCA_028565275.1 of Leiocassis micropogon. Taxonomy (NCBI): domain Eukaryota; kingdom Metazoa; phylum Chordata; class Actinopteri; order Siluriformes; family Bagridae; genus Leiocassis; species Leiocassis micropogon. Next base: position 6,666,003 of record JAOVVA010000036.1, on the reverse strand, counting down.
ACCCTCTACACAGGAAAAAGCAGTATAGATGATAAGTGAGAGAGTGAGAAGAGAAAAAAGAATCCGAAATCTCATGGCTTCAATGGAGTTCCAAAGAGGTTTTTATTTCTTTAACTCAGCTGTGGAACACCACATCCATATCAGGCTGTCTAGAAGCCCTTTTTGAGAGCATCCAGTAAAATGCATGTTTTAACCAAGCATCATTCAATTTCCTTTTAGCACAGTGGGTTACATAAACACTTTTTGGCTTGTTAGGAAACAAAAGTGGACAAGTAAAGATTTAATCTCGAGAGTGTTAGAAATAAGGCTCTTTGTTTTAATTCCAACAGCCAGTAATAGTGGATATCATTAGAGCCTAATGGTGACAATGTGTTTTTCTACATTTGAGTTATTATTTCTTAAGAAAACCCTGGGACTTGTGTGCAGTAAGTTATAGTCTGCTTTTCAGAGTGATTGAACACACTACAGTATAATAGTAATGGGAAGTTTGAATCATTTTAGTGACTCGGTTCTTTGAATCTCGTTCATCAAAATGAGCGAATCTTTTTTGAGTCATTTAGTTCATTTCGTTTTTTTGACCAGAAGTAAAATAAAATGTTACATTTTCAATAACCAGACCCCCCAGTACGTCTACATACACACATTTTGGCTAAAGTTCCAGTAATGAAACTATTACAGTGCAGCTAAAGACATATTATAATAAACAGAATGAGTAGCTCACCTCTCATATCTTCTAGTCTGAGTCATTCGTTCTTTTGAATTATTGCAGTGCATAGCGTCTATGGGAGTCACGTGACAAAAGAACGAATGACTCGGGACTTGAAGACTCGTTGAGAAAATTAACGAATCACTCTCCTCTCATTCTTCTGATTCACGTTAAACCCATCACTACAGTATAATGCTAATCAAATTGTTTATACTCCCCTTAAATTTTAAGGTCTGTTGCCTTTTTCTATCAGGCCAACAAAGTTGAACAACAGCATACAAGTTCAAGGTCACATGGTTCAGGTTTATGACCTATTATTTATCAATATTATTTATTTTATTTTTACTAGTAGAAGTTGAATATTGCTGTAAGAATGTGCCGGTAATTTACATTCTAAAGACTATTAAACTGAACACAGGCCTGTGATTAATTTTAGAGAAGCATTGTAAAATTTATATGAATTTCTAATATAATAGGTATTTTTATTTAATGCATTATCATACTCCTTCTTCTTACTCTAAGTCCCTGTACTGCATCTTTTGCAGCTATATCGTGTTGTAACATTGAGGTGCAGACTCCACTAGATTTCTGAAGGCATGTTGATGACATCAGTACCAAATACTTTAATGTAAGTTGTAAGGTGGTCCTGTAATTTGTACACTAGTGCCCCCATGGATCAGACTTGTTTTCCAGTACATCCCACAGATGTTTGGATCGAGATCTGGAAAATTTGGAGGCTACCTCAACACCTCAAACTGGTTGTGTTTCTTCTTAAACTATTTTTTCAGTCTGGTAGGGTGCATTATCCTGCTGAAAGAGGCCACTAGCATCAGGGAATACTATTTCCATGAAGGCATGTACTTGCTCAGCAAAATGTCAAGGTTTCCCATGCAGAACATTTTCAAAAGCATTGCACTGCCTTGGCCTCCCATGACCCTTTCACCAGTTAACTGTTTTTTAACTGCAGACCAGAAACATCTCACAGGAGCTGCACTTATGGAGTTGCTCTGGTCCAGTCATCTAGCCATTACAATTTTGTTGTCAAAGTTGTTCAAATCCCTATGCTTGCCCATTTTTTCAACACATCAACTTCAGGGACAAAATGTGCATATATCCACCTATGTCCAGGTGCCATTGTAATGAGATTATCAATTATATATTAGATCTTTAAAATTACGTATGATTTCAGTTTGAAATTCATGGATAGTAGTTGTTTCAGAAGTGTTTAAATCAAGACTCGGTTGGAAAAAGACCAATCTGGCAACACAGATTTAGCCTATAAAACACCACCACTATAACTAAACATACTTGATTGTTGTTTCAAGAAGAAATTAAAATTCACGCATTGCAACATGTATAAATAACAATGTGTTGATATCTTGCATAGCAACGTTAAGTAAGATAATTAAATAAATTAAACATATGGACAACTTTTCTTCTGTATGAGTTGACATAAAGTAGTTTGCTGTATATCCATATGCCTCACCTCTGTCTTTATCACTGTAATAATTAGAAAGCATTAGACAAATATAAGAAACACAGACATCATGTGTATTATATATAAAATTTTTATTCCAGATCTATTTTAATACTGTATTACAAACGTCAGGAAACAGGAAGTGTAAATTTGGTGGCTCAAGATTGGATCGATGAGCCAGACTTCAACTTATTTGTTTCCTGCATCAGGTGTATGTTCCTTATATTTAATGCCAAAAGAGGAACAGTACTGGTTAATGGGTCATTTTATATCATGTATGATAGTACAGTACTATTTTTTGGGTAACTATTTTGCAGTTGTTTACTGTGCATTTTACAGTAAATCTTTGACAACAGTAAACATTTACAATACATTTTAGAATCTATAGGCTGGATGGAAAAATATACTCAATATACAGAAAACTTTCTAAATCTGTTTCATGGTCCAGTTTCTGTTGCTCACAGTGTAGGCTACTTTTTAAATGGTTTTAAAAAAAGATGGTGTTTTGTATTCAACCACTTTTATCTGTCCTCAGCACAACGGGCGTGCCAGCTATTCTACTCCCCACCTGGTGACATGAGTCCATGAGTGACTCGACAGAATACATTTTCTAAAATGAAAAGACTGTTGCTTGATCAATGGGCTTCCACATTCTTATGTACAGTACATAAAATAGAACCTTTTATTGTTAATGTGTACCTACAATATTATTTAGAAAAACATAATCCAAATGCATGAATATCATTTAAATGCATTTTAAAAGTATAGTATATTTGTGGGCATCATGATGGCTTAAACCCTTATATCTCACCTATGCGGTTTGACTCACGGTGAGATGTTAGGCACTGTGAGCTGCCGCGATTGCCCGCCGACAGCACTGTTGCCCTGCACCTCCAGGGTCCGGGTTTGATTCCTGTCTTAAGTCTTGTGTGTGCATGAAGTTTGCATGCTCTCCCCATGCTTGGTGGGTTTCCTCTGGGTACTCCGGTTTTCTCCCACAGTCCAAAGACATGTAGATTAAGCTAATTAACTTTTCCAAATTGCCTGAAGTTGGTGAATGAGCATGTGTGTGTGTGTGTGTATGTGTGCGTGTGTGTGTTTGTGTGTGTGTGTGTGTGTGTTTGTGTGTGTGTGTGTGTGTGTGTGTGTGTGTGTGTGCATGCCCTGTGATGGATTGGGACCCTGTCCAGTGTGTACTTAAACTTAAGCTCACGCTTTAAGTCTCCTGAAATATGCTCCAGTTATCTTATTGCAAAAGATGACTGATCATGAAAATCTCTGCCATGTAAATGTATTTGCTTACAAAGTCAGAGAGAGACTGTAGATTTTTAAAAACAATTTTATTGTACAAAATATAAATTTACACAAGCTTCATGCTAAAATATATATCTATTCCACCATATAAGAGTACATATCTATATATCTATAATAATAAACGATTTGTATATAATATCTACAAGGGGGCAGAAGAGCTGTTAAGTTGCTACCAAGGCCGCCAGTAATTTTGCTGTAAGTTTGTAGAAGCTCTACAGCTTCGGGTTACACTGATGTGTTTTTGTGTTGATTTGTTTTTGCCGGAGATCTCAGTCCGTTTTCGTCTTCCGTCGTGAGACGCTTTCGCTGTGGCGTCCGTGCGAGGCGAGGTGGGCGCGCGAGCCGTGAAGCTGTCGCTGTCCGCGGTGCTGGAATCCGGAAGCCGCGCGCTGAGGCAGAGGAGCGCGTTAGACAGATGCGCGAGCGCGTTAGACCTGAGCGCAGGATTCGCGTTGCTCATGAGGAGATACTGATGCACACCAGCGATGCACGTCCTGAAGCCGGCCTGGTACTCGGGAATAGCAGAGTTAACAGCGAATACTGTGGGAGATAAGGAAGGAAGGAAGAGATTATTAAGGCTGCATGGCAGCTCATATAACCACAGTATTATAGCGCAGTATCGCACACCACGATCCTGCCAATGTGATACACACTCATGTTTTTGTTGTTGCAAGAATGCGAACCTTTCTCAGTGTTTTGAAGATGTTTGAGGTGCTTCACTGTCAGTTCCAAAATGTCTGCTTTTTCAAATTTCCGCTTCCGAATCTGAAAAGCAACACGGTTTCATTAACACTTATGTAAATTGTTTTCTTAAAAAAACATGATAATTGAGTGATCCAGATGATTTTACGACATTATAATGTACGATTTCAAAGCACGATCCTATTGCAAAAAAAAAAAAATGCATACATTGTTGGAGTAGAAGCCTTCCAGTAGGGTTTTTAGCTGGTCCAAGCAGGTATTAATGCGCGCTCTTCTCTTTTTCTCCATCAGCGGTTTGGAAATCTGGAACAAACAAAACACCTCACATTAGTAAAAAAAAAAAAAAAAAAAGGTTGGAAATTAGAGGAAAACAACAATACTAGTTAAGTTCATCCAAAACTCATCTAACCTTTTTACCGCCTTTTGTTTTTATCAAGCTCTCTGAAGACGCAACCATGCTTGCAGTATTATCTCTCTCTCTCTCTCTCTCTCTCTCTCTTGGAGTTTCTCCAACGCACTTGTGCTCCGTGTGCTAGAATCTGCTATGCACGCGCTTTTTATACCGAGACAGCCGGTTAACATGTCAATAGGGCTCGCGAGCCTTTAGTGCTTCCGCTTGACTTGCTACAGCCAATGAATATCTGTCTCTGGAGGAGCTGCTTAGTGACAGTTTCACCTTAGAAACGTGAATAGATTTAATGTGGCTGTGCTTTTACTAAATTACTGTTATTGTTTAGTTATATGTAGGCTAGATCATATATAATGCTTTATTTATTATGAGTGCTACATTTCAGTACTGTGCAAAGGTTTTAGACACCCTGTGTTATTTTAATACTTTGTCATATATCTTTTATTTTATGACAATATTAAGTCAATACAATAAAAAAAATCTGATCTTCAAACATTAGTATTCCAGCCAATATTTTTAATCTTGCAGGAAAATATCTGCAGACCTGAAAAGAAAGCATCATTTTATGTAAAAGACCGTGTTTCAGACACAAAAAAAGACGGTAAAAAAACAAAGAAAGCTTCTGGGTTTTGCATGCATGAAAAAGAAGCAGTTGCGACAAAGTCCTAAGAAGAACTGTGGCCAGCTCTAAAGGATGTTCAGTAAAACTAAGCAGCTAATTTCCCAGTAAAACTAAGCAGCTAATTTCCCTCTAAAACTGCACAAATTGTAGCCTATATTTTAAGCAAAGCGTCGTCATTCCAATTATTGACATTAATTACTGGTTTTTAAAGTATTTTTTATGTTTTTTTCTGCATGTATTTTGTGACTTTTACTGGCACAGCATTGTATATTACAATGCCTTTTCTATAATGTAAATAAGACACTAAGAGCAATTTGATATTAAAAGTCAAATAAAAGTTAGAAATAACTTCCAAGCTAGCTGGTGATCTCAGTGTGTAAGAAAACAGTGGGTAAGCGGTCAGATTTTCAGCAGGGATATTATTTATTGCATAGTTTAGACCTATAGTATATTTTGTAAATATTTTTTTAGTTGCTTTTGCAATGTTTGTCAATGTTACAGTGTGTAGAGTAACGCATGATTCAGAGGGAATAAAAATGTATTTCATTTCTAGCATTTTTTTTTTTGTTTATGATGAGGGCGATGCCAATATCCATGTGACTTGACTCAAGACTTGATGAGCGAAGAAAAAAAGTCAATCAATATATCCTCTATCCTTTATTTTGGCTATTCTTGATTATTTATTAGCACAATGTGTAACTTTGAGCCAGGCTGTGTCAGGGTGCATGGTCATTCCTTTCCCACGTGGCCCTTAGTTTTAAGCAATTTAAACTTTACATTACCGATCGTCAATATAAATAGTGCACACCGTGTGCAGCCTTGGCAATACAATGTGAATCAAGACACCGTCGTGTGGGGTGAAGTTTTCCTGATAGGCGTACAGAATCACCATAAAATAGGAATGTTACAAATTCTCGCTCGCTCTGTTGGGGGTACTCGTACCAGTTCTGTCCATTCAGGCTTTTCTGTGTCTGTTTCCCGGCGTGGGATTGCGGGCAGAACCGTGCAAATCGTGCCCACATCTTCATACAACCTACAGGGTTCATTTCGTTTATAACAGGAAAATCATCTACAGTTGTTGCAAAACAGAAATACATAAAGTTCTTGATGAACTTGCTTATTAAGTGTATACGTCATGTTGTAGTCCACTGAATTCGGATAGATGTAAACATTTTAAGGCAAAAACAGAGGTGGAAATGGAACAGATGTGGCCTTGAGGGCACAGAGCGAGGAGAATCAGAGGAACGCCTCCTGTCCAGGGGCCCTAAGCGCCTGATTTTCCACACTTCCTTCTCAATAGAACCCAGGTCTTGGGAAAATCTTGGACATGGCACACACATTGTGGTCCAAATGGTTTCTTTAACAGGAGTCAGCATCTCATTCAGCTAAACGTTAACACTAACAAAAAAAACACTCCATCGGAGGATTTTATTTTAAACTCTTTTATGTGGATAAGCAGGATATAAGTATATGTTTATGTCACGATTAAGTATTAAATCAATCTGGTTTAGCCTGAAGTCATTTAATGTTTCAGAAGCAGAAGCAGTGTCCATAATAATAATAATAATAATAATAATAATAAATTCTCAACATTTCCTACTAGTCTTGGAACCGAGAAAAATATAAAAATTGTGCTAAATTTTTTACCCACATCCTGATAAGGAATGCACTTTGCCACGTTCCTTTTTTCAAAATAATGCATACTAATGAACTTTTCTTTCCGCCTTGCCAATGTCAGTTATTCTGTTTGGATCCAATTTTTGTAAGCCGCCGTTGGCAGGGGTGTTACAAAAAGTTGTCCTTTTTTGGACTGGCACTGGGTCAGGCTAATTCATGCATTCACTTAATGCAAATTGCACTACTTAAAAAAACAAAACAAAATCAAAAACAAAAAAATACGGAGCTTAAATAAAGATGCAATCTTGGTTTCGTTTAGTTTTATAGTCATTGATTTTGGTTTTTATTCTGAAATAAGGGTCAGCGCGATCACACTTATGGACCTTGCGTTGGTGGGGAAGATTCTCTCCTTGCTTCACGATTTACTGCTCCAACAGAGTAAAAGAAAGAAGGAAAAAAGGAGCCGCGCATTTGATGTCCTCATGCGCGCGCCACGCGACACAATGAAAGGCGCTGCATTGAGAAAGCTGAGCGCTGCTCGTTTCCAGAGCTCGCAGAGAAACACACTGCCCCCGCTCTTTCCAAGAGCCCACTGATCTTTGCATCAGCCTTTTGTCTGTTTTTTTTTTTCTCCCTATATGAGATGAATGAAGAAAGGATTCTCTTCACTTTTAAACACAATGTGCCCTGATTTAAATGGAAGAAGAGTTTGGGCACCGAGGCAATCCTGCTTGTGTGGGTTTAAGCCCTCAGAATTCACCAACAAAGTTGCCAAGCAAACAAAAGGCACACAAATAACCCAACAAACAAATAAAACAACTAACAAAAAGCGTAGAACTATTAGTGCACTTTATAACTTGTGTTTAGAATCTGTGAAATATAACCAACTGTATACTGAATGTTGATTATGCATGTTTGATTTGTATGTATAGTCTATTAAATACATTTCCATTTCACTGAATGTTGTGTTATCTGTGAAGTGTAGCTCCACTGACCAGCCGTAGTTAAGCCTAATTGGGGCAATTTGTAGTCTAATTAGCCCGCGCTGCTCCAAGCTGCCATAATCAGACGCTTCTAAAGCCAGCATTGTCCCACTATAGGCATGTGTCGTTTTTTTGATGGACAAAGTGTTGTCTTTTGACAGGTAGCATAACGCATGTAGATTTGTTAACATCCAACGCTTATTTAGCCACACAGGACGGACTTTTCTGCATGCATCCGCAATAAACTTGCATGTAATGCACCGCAAAATTGGTACAAATCACGACAGCGCGCATAAAGCAGCACTAAATCGGTATGAAATTGGAGCACAGCCTGCACCCTGGCGCATAAAGACTGCTTCGGCTCCATTGTGTTGCTTGTACGGTGCGTTTTCACGCCGTTTTTCACGCTCCAGTGTAACACGCTGCACCATATTAGTGCAGTTTTCGGAGAGCATAAGTTTACCCCCCCCCCCTTCTTTAATTCTAAATGATTTGTGCGTTTTTATCTTGTAAGTTACATTTAATGACTGTTAAATATTTATAGATTTCTGATATAGGCTATGTATATTTATTAGAAAGATATTTATTTCCGCAAAGCCGTTTTTAACTTTTCTATTTTTTCTAATTTTACTTATTTGTGTAGAATAACACACTGAAGAACTCAGACAAGATTTCAAATCAAACATCCAAAATGCAATGATATAAATAGTTTAAAAGCTGAAATACTGTACAAATCAAAAGTTTGGACACATCTCCAAATTATTATGGTCAGATGTTCTGGAACAGCTCTTGTATTGCCAAGTGCATTTTCGAAACCTATCAAGCTCCATGATGAAACTGGCTCTCATGAGGACCATACCAGGAAAGCAAGACCAAAACTAACCTCTGAGGAGAAGTTCATTTAGAGTTACCAGCCTGAGAAATCACCAATTAACAAACAGCACCTCAGATTAGAACCGTTATGAAGGCTTTACAGAGCAGAAGCAGACACGTCTCAATAGCAACTGGTCAAAGGAGATCATTGCACATTCTGGACGCCTTCAGCATTGTTTTACAATTGTTGAAAGAAATAAAAATCAAGAAAGACCATAGCTTTCGAAGGTGTGTTCAAACTTTTGACTGGTAGTCTATTTAAATGCAATGTTGTAAGAATTGTGTATATGAAATAATAATAATAATAATAATAATAATAATAATAATAATAATAATAATAATGCTAATTTTGTGCTAGATCAAAGATTCCCTCCTTAACCCTTTTAAAAGAGCCTCATCAATAACAATGAGGCAGGAACGACTTGTCCCTGTGCTTGTGCATAATAATGCGTTGCGTTGAAACAACAAGTTGAGGGTATGTTTATGAAAAGCCTCCACGGCACATGGGTCGCTTTCACTTTTCATTCTCTGTAACTCTTTAACCTTTAGAGGCTCTTCTAGCCGCCCTCAGCAGGGGCATCCTGCAGTCATTTCACGCATAGTGAGACTTGTTAACAACAATTAGTGAGGCAATTATACAATTACCCGCAATAAACTTTTTTCTTTTCTCAGGGAAAATCATATTTTTTTCATTAGCACTTGAATGGAAAGACAAAGTACCTATACAAAAAGCTGAATCGAAGGAAAAGCGCGCGTGTGTAATGAATTCCTGAGAGCATCTAACACCCCCCCCCCCCCCCCCCCCC
>JAOVVA010000036.1:6575673-6613847 GCA_028565275.1 Leiocassis micropogon | reverse complement strand
AATACATTTAGCACATTTTTCTTCATGTTGTGATTCAGAATAGAACGTGCAGGGTGTCCAATGCATTTGTGTGATTTACATTAAAAGTTATTATATGGATATGGAGCTTAACTCACTTTTTTCAACACACTGCTATTATTTTGAACACCACTGTACTTCAAAGCTTTAAGCACACCCCGCATTGCACTATGTTCCCTGTGATCCTCCAGCACTGCGCAACTGGTCCCACCATCTCTCAGGGATCGAGGAAGACATGCATATAGACTGTTTTCTGTTCTGGCTCCTAGGTGGTGGAATGAACTTCCTCTAAATGTCTATACAGTCGAGTCACTTGCAATCTTTAAGCGACAACTAAAGACCTTAGGTATTTGGATTAATTACTCCAATCCCCAAACACAACCGTGTTTGACTGATGGTACTTAAAATGAGTAACCTGTGTAAGGATTGACTCTGTGTCTGCCAAATGACTAAATATAAATGTATATATAGTATATCTATATATTAGTGTATATATATATATATATATTTTTTTTTTTGCATATTTGTCATGCTTAAATGATTCAGATCATCAAAATAAAATTTCAATAGTACACAAAGATAACCTGAGTAAATACAAATTGTAGTTTTTAAGCTGAGTTTAATGTCACTTGCCACATCCAATCCTGACTATTGCCAGACCTGTTGAATCATAAGAACCTGTCTGACAAAGTGAAGCATGATAAAAGATCTAAAAAAAAGCAACACGATTTAAAAGAACAGATGTGAAACAAAGTAATTGACATACTGTATCAGGATGGATGGGGTTACAAAGCCATTTCTAAGGATTTGGGACTCCAGTGGGAGCCATGATCAACAAATGGAGAAAACTTGGAATAGTGAAGAACCTTTCCAGGAGTAGCCGGCCTACCAAATTTACTCCAAGAGCACAACACCGACTATTCACAGAGCTTAAAAGAACCCAGAACATCTAAACAACTTCAAGCCTCATTCAGTTAAGATCAGTGTTCATGATTCAACAATAAGCAAGAGACTGGGCAAAAAAGGCATCCATGGGACAGTTCCAAGGCGAAAGCCACTGATGATCAAAAAGAACACAAAGGCTCATCTCACATTTGCCAAAAAAACATTGTGATTATCCCCAAGACTTTTGGGGAAATATTCTGTAGACTGATAAGACAAAGGTTTAACTTTTTGGAAAGTGTAAGTCCTGTTTCTGGCGTAAAACTAACAGCATTTTATGAAAAGATCAACCAACAGTCAAATATGGTAGTGTGATGGTCTGGATCTGGATGACTTCCATAATTGATGAAACCATGAATTCTGAAGGAAATCCAGAAAATCCTGAAGGAGAATGTCCGGCAATCAGTTTGTGACCTTAAACTGAGGTCTAAAATTTGGCTAAATTAAAACAATTTTGTAAAGAAGAATGGACCAAAATCTGATATGAAAACCTCATTGCCAGTTATTGCAATGCTTGATTGCAGTAGTTGCTGCCAAGGGTGGCACAAGTCATTAGGTTTTTGGGCAATTACTTTTTTACATTGGGATAGGCACATATGGCCAGTTTTTTTTCCCTCTTAACAAATTAAATCATCATTTAAAAACTTAATTTTGTATTTACTCAGGTTATCTTTGTGTAATTTGTGTGATTATACGAATCATTTAAATGTGACAAGTATGCAAAAAAAAATTATAAATATTTTTATTTGCTAAGATGTCTTTTAAGATGGGTTTATATTTGTCATATATTCATTACTGCACAGTGAAATTCTTTTTTTCACACATCCAGCTTGTTAGGAACGTGGGGTCAGCCATGATACGACATCGCTGGAGCAAGTCGTGTCAACGGCCTTGCTCAAGAGCCCAACAGCAGTAGTTTATTGGAGCTGGGGCTTGAAACACTGACCTTCCAATCAGCACCTCCAAACCTTACCATACTGCGCTATCAAATATGGTGTTGAAATTAAAAACAATTAAAGAATTAAACCAGCTAAATTTTTTGCAAAGTGACTCATCGAATGCTACCATAAATCCAACTGCATATGTGTGTATTCTGGTTATGTATGACTTTCTAGTTCTAATTCTAAACAAATGTAATAAAGTCAAAAAAACGATGAAACTTGTGGATGTATATAAACAAAGTTTAGGTAAGTATTTAATTTAGCACATACACTCAGGTTATTCGTGAAACTATATTATAGTATGTTATATAGTATTTCATGATCACACTGTGGGAGACGGTTCAGAGGTATGGCTGATCGGTGGACAATGGGAGCTCTTTCAGCACAGGACCAGGCAGGACCGGACGCTTAGTTTGCGCTGAAGCTTCACTGTGAAGACATAAAAATAAAGAAAAACCATTTACCATTATATGACAGAGAACTAATTTAGATATGACATTGACCGGTTAGCGCTTGGAAGCTAGCACACTGTTCAGCATTCCTTGCACAACCTTGCGGTGAATTTCCTTATGCATATGAGAGACAAAAGCTCTTCCTGACTGGTTCAAGTGGGGATTATAAAAGAATATATACAAATGTAACTTGGTTAAAGTATTTGAATATTCAACAACCCACTCAGGAAGACACATAAGGATGGGATAACCGTCACGTATCTGACTCAGAGTGTTAAGAACATCTTAACCTCAATAGCCAAGCTGTAAAATAATAAATTAGATTACCAATGTCAAAATATTTATTCACACTTCTAATCTAGAAAAGAAAATTAAAGTTAATCTAGTGACTTTATAAACAGCCAAACAGTCCTAGAACACACTATCGATCCTGTGGCTCTTAGTAAGTAAAGTCTTCACTTCTGACAGTGTTGTGTTGTGTAATAGAAGCATTTATTGTAGGTGTTTTATATATGTATGCTATTTTATACTGCAGAGAAACAGTATTTTAGTGCAAGATTTTACAAAAAATTATTAAACTACATTAAAATAAAAAAAGCCTTAATAGTGACAATGAATGAAGAACCTGTACACAAGTAATTAATTAATTAATTGACTGATTGAATAATTAATCAATAATTCTTCATCTATACTGCTTATCCTGTACAGAGTTGCAGGAAGCCTGGAGCCCATCCCAGGAAGCTCTGGGCATGGGTCGACGTACACCCGAGATAGGGCACACAAACTCACAAGGTCCTTCACACACTATGGGCAATTTGGGAATGACAATTAGCCTAATCTGCTTGTCTCTGAACTGTGGGAGGAAACCCACCAACCACAGGGAGAACATGCAAACACCCTGGAGGTGCAAGGCAACAGTGCTAACCACTATACCTCCGTGCCACGTTTGTATGCAATTCTGAGACTATTCGTGTTGAAACATATATTTCCATCAGAAATATCTAGCTTACCTGCCAGCTGCCAGAGCCTTCTGAGACGACATTATGACAGTGGGTGGAACAGACTCTCGTCTTCCATCTCTGGTAAGGTAGTAGTTGTTGGCAAACTTATGGCTGGGCCCAACAGGAAGTTTAGGAGGAGGTTGAGTCCTGGAGTCAAAATAATGTGCAATATTAATAAACTCAAGTAATATGTAGAACATGTATAACCACTTTCACAGCTTTATAGTTTTCCTCATAACATTTTACATGTTTGACTTACATTAATATTATTATCCACATGAGCAGAGATATAACAAATGTCCTAAAACAACATGTATTAAATGAAGAACCCTAATATGAGTGTCAATTGGCATTATTCAAGTAGTCCTGCACATTTGAGTGTTTGCTTTGCTCCAACAGTCCTGCATTTACTCAGGAAGGGATGTTAATTAGCTGATTAGATGTGTTGGAAGCAGGGGAAACACTCAAATCTACAAGAGAGGTGGATTGCAGCCCAGATTGAAGAGGCATAGTTTACTTGGTTACAATCTTTTCTCGAGGTGCACTCAGTTGCTATGTTACATGTCAGTCACTAGATGTCAGCATAGAGCAAAGTAAAGTGGGGTTAGTCTGGGTCTAGCCCTGGGATTGTCCCAGATTTAAAAAGACAACTGGGTGAAAAGCAAACATGCAGAGACTAACTGACCTTTTTGCAATTTCTTCATAACGCAGCTGAAGCTTTGTTTGAAGATTCCGCTGTTGAGAGAGCAATCAGAATAAAAAGAAACATGATTAAGCTTACGAATCATTTATGAGGCTTGGTGCAAGCTTCGATTTGACATCACTGAGAGGTCTATTACTCCTCTGTAATCTGTACAGTTGTTGTAGTGTTCTAAGAATTTTGTGCAAATCTCAGTATTACCAGATATCAAGCCAAGACAGTAACGTTTGTATTACACAGCAATTCGCTTTGCGCCAACATATAAATGAGATATTCTGCAGGAGGGAGCCTATCCCAGGAGACTTGGGGCACGAGGCGGGGCAAACCCTGGACAGGATGCCAATCCATCGCAGGGCACATACACACAATACAGGGAATTTGGGAATGCCAATTAACCTAATCAGCATGTCTTTGGACTGTGGGAGGAAACCCACCAAGCACTTGCAAGCTCCTTGCACACAGACCCCGAGGCAGGAATTGAACTCGGAACCTGGAGGTGCAAGGCGACATTGCTAACCACCAAGTCACCATAATCAAAACCTTTATAATAAATTTATTAAAATAATTCACTGCTCATTTACTCAAAAGAAAGCATAAATCTGAAAGTCTGAATGTTACTGCATACATTTGCAGTAACTTTTTAAAGAATCATGATTATAGAATAAATCTGGGCTGAGGAGGTCAACAATATACAGTATATGTTAAAGTTGATCCCTGGGTACAAATAAATATAATTAAATATCCTTTAGATTTTATGGTAGTTAGAAGGTAATTACTTAGTTGCATATTGCCATATTCTGTGTGGTTGCAGTTCACTACCTGGGGCATAAGTTATACTAAATGTGGACTAGACTGTTAACTGTTACCTGGCTGTTCCACACTGCCCTGCAAACAATGAACAGTCACCCTACATACTTCATTCATAATTAGGCAGTGACATCCTTAATTTTACTCATGTCCTACCTTCTGGAAGTTTTTTAACCACTAGGACACACTAATGTATTATTAGTAGCACTATATCAGTAGCAATAACAACACACTGAAACCTGTGTGTAGCACTAACACATATAAATGTCCTAGGTTATAACTTCTAGCACAAAATGTGCTCTGATTTAGAAATTGTAGACGGTTCTAACTATTACTGTATATTTAAAAAATTCATATATCTGATTTTGACCGCTCACCCCCGCTAAAAAGTTCCTTAATCTCTGAATAATCGTCGTCGCCGTCGCCATAGCTGATGTCAAGGTGAAAAAGATATGTTCTACACAGATGCTGTTCCGGGATCAGTTCTGCTTTTAGGAACCAAGCCTAACTGCAATACGTGTTCCGTTGCAACTGATCTGACATCAGTTACGAACGCTTTCGGGGGTTTAGTTCGCTCACAAAGCAGGGAGAGGAAGTAGAATTTCTTCTTCGTGCCTCAACGCGCTGACGAGTTTGTCGCCACCTATCGCCCTTGTTAGAGGGAAGGTAGGTACTTTTTTTTCTTCTTTTTTTTGTACAGGAGTGCGGGATTTTCATATTTGGCTCATTTTCATCAACTTAACAATAAACTGTTGTGCATTTAAGAATAAAGGACAGCATTAAACTACTTGAACGTAGTTAATAAACGTTTGTTTACTTTCAGTTAGTCATATATTACTTGTTTTGCAGATAAATAGCATTATATCTAATTATATTTATGCCATCGTTAGACTTTTTGTTCATTGAGTCTACAAAACCAAGCACACCAATATTTCTATTCTACACGAGATAAGGAAAATTATTTCTGCCAGATTTTCCTTATCACTCACAGTGTTCAGATTTACATGGCACTATTTTTAAGCTCTGGAATCTCTTGGAAATGTGCTCCAATGAAGTCACAGCACAATCAAAGTTTTTTTCTCTAGCAGACCGAACCAAGTCTTTCAGCTGCTTTCATCTGATCCGCACAACAACTTGGAACCAGTTTTTACTTTGGATGCCCTTCCTGACACAACCCTCCATTTTATCTGGGCTTGGTACCGGGACTGGCTGAAAATCAAACCCAGGCTTTCTGCATGGCAGGCAAGAAAAACCTACCACTGAGCCACCAATGCCCTTGCATGCCAACCCCAGTGCCTAAACAAATTACTCAAGCAGAGGCCTTCTGTAGCAATATTCTCTATTATGATTTATCCAATAACCTGCATTTAGGAAAGCATTTAACTGAAGGCCGTTTATCTGACCAGAGACTAGCTAAAGGCTAAAGACTTTAGCTCAAAATGAGAAGAGTTTTCCCAGAGTTTTCATTTTGTTTACTCACTTTGGTCTGATTAGCAAACTGACAAGATGGCACAAAGAACGGTGACTTAACTTGCTTTGAACGTGGCATGGTTGTTGGTGCCAGATGGTCTGGTCTGAGTATTTCCCCAAACTGCTGATCTACTGTGAATCTTTTTTTATGCACAACAATCTCTAGGGTTTACAGAGAATAGTTTAAAAACATGAAAATATCCAGTGAGTGGCAGTTCTCAGGGCAAAAAAAGCTTTGTTGATACCAGAGGGCAGAGGAGAACGGTCAGACTGGTTCAAGTTGATACAAAGGCAACAGAAACTCAAATAACATCTCGTTACAAGCAAGGTTTGGAAAAGAGCATCTTTAAATACACAAGATGTTGATCTTTGAAACAGATGGGCTGCAGCAGCAGAAGACCACACCGGGTGCAACCAAGTGCAGGAAACTGAGGCTAGAAAATGTTGAATAATGTTACCTGGTCTGATGACACTGGATTTCTGTTGTGACATTTGGATGGTAGGGTCAGAATTTGACGTAAACAGCATGAAAGCATGGATCCATCCTGCTCTGTATCAATGGATCGGGCTTGTGGTGTTGTTGTTTTTTTGTTTTTTTAATGGAGTCTTGAGGTATAGTCCTCCAGGCTTCCTTAAGGAGTTTTTGGTTCTCATTTTTAGCAAGAATTGGCTCTCATCTTCAATCCAGTGCATGTACTTGAATGTTTTTGTTTGTTAAGCCAAACATTGAACTACATGAACCCAGGCATGAACCAGTGAGAAATGGGTGCAGATGATGACAGATGACCAGGCCAGTGATTAGTACATGTATATTGGGCGTGCTGAATGCTGAGTGGTTGGAACAGATGAGAGGGGAAATGAGGTTGCTACTGAGGTTGGTACATAAACAACCAATTTAATTGCATCTTTAGGCACTTTGCAGTCTGTTGCAGTAAAACATTTGTTCCTATTTCTTCAATTTACTATACATGATTTAATTTAATATGAATAAATCAGGGGGGCTCAAGACTAATTATCTTACCAAACATCAACAAGCAGAAGGATTTTTTTTTACATTTTTTAATGTTATCCTTCAATATGC
The DNA here is from genome assembly GCA_028565275.1 of Leiocassis micropogon. Lineage (NCBI taxonomy): Eukaryota > Metazoa > Chordata > Actinopteri > Siluriformes > Bagridae > Leiocassis > Leiocassis micropogon. Next base: position 6,606,435 of record JAOVVA010000036.1, on the reverse strand, counting down.
CAGACAAGAAAATTGCTGGGTTTTCAATGGAAGTTAGAAAACTAACACTATTACACAATACTATTGTTTTTAAACTTTTACCTAACCACTGACACTTGAGGAGTTAGGACCGAGGGCAATCAGTTTTCATGATGACCTCTATCGTTCAAACCCATCTCGGAGGTATAAGCATTTCCAATTAAAAAAGTGTTTTTTCTATTGGTGTCATTTCCACTCAAGCTTCAGTAGTTCAAATAAAAATTTTATTTGTCATAGACACAACCATACACAGTATGATATGCTGTAAAATGCTTATACGACTATCCGTGTCCTAAAATGGAAAGATAGAATAGAATAAAAAGGTTTCACTACAATGAAAAAAAATGCACTAGAGAATACAATTAAACTAAAGATAGAATATACAATAAAGAATAAAATGAAATAAAAAAATGTAAAAAATAAAAGGTTGGAATATACACATTTACAAAAGTTACATAATAAAATAGAATTCAAATTGAAATTAATAAAAATATAAAATGTATAAATTAATTAACTAATTCAACACATTAATAAACTGAATAAATTATAAATTTAATTTAATTAATTTCAAATTAAATAAATAAATTTTAAGAAATGTATTGCTTTTCTTGGCCACAACATTGAACTGTAATTTGACATTAACATTGAACCTTAAACACTAATAATATTGACTAAACTACCACATCCTGTCTAAATAAAAATCGTGCTAGTAGGCTACACATATTTGTTGTTTTATTATTTTTTTACTTAGTAGATACATTTTTTATTCACTATAGCACAGAAATAAAAAACTGTATGTTTTTTTTCTAGCTTTGAAACATCAGTTAAAACATTGATATCAATGTATCAGCACAAAAAGTATCGTTGATATGATGGAAAATGGAAAGATAGAAAATAATTGAAACAATATAAAAAGAACAAAAACAATAGAAACAATAAAAAAAACACTGGAGAATACAATTAAACTGAAGATAAAAATTCCAATAAAGAAAAAAAAAAAAGAAAAATAGGTCGGAATATACAAATGACAAATTTGTGTATTATATTACAATTACTGTACAAAATAAAATAGAACTAAAATAAATATATAAATAATGTAATAAGTTATACATTAAACAAATTAATAAATTAATAAAAATATGTAATTTATTTTAGTAAATAGAATAAAATTAATTATTCAAATATTTGTCACATGTACGTTACAGCACAGTGAAATTATTTTTTTTTATATATCTTGTATCCCAGTTAGGAAGCTGGAGTCAGAGCACAGGGTCAGCCAGGATACAGTACCCCTGGAATAGATCAAGGGCTGAACAGTGGAAGCCTGGTGGTCCTGGAGCTTGCACGCGCAACCTTCCGATCAGTAACCCAATAACCCACAGCCTTCACCGATTGAGCCACCACTGGTCCCAATTAGAAAATTAAATAAATTTGTTTTCTTGGCTGTCACATCGAACAGTAATTTCCAACCAAAAATATTTGTTCGGCTGGTCTCAGTAGGTAAAATTGCTTGGACCAGCTGAGTACTAACATTGAGATTAATTGAACCTTGAATGCTAATGATATTGACGAAAATACCACATTCAATGTAAATAAAAATTGTTAGTAGCCTACATTTATTTGTTTTTTTTTTTACTTTTAAGATATGTTTTTTATTCAGTATGGTACATTTTCGAGCCTTGAAACATCAGTCAAAACATCGATATCGATGTATCAGTAGAATAGGTATCGTCGATGTGTCGGCTGGGAGCGATGTATTGCCACAGCTCCGCCTGTATGCGGTGGGATGCACCGCCACAATCCCACTCCCTGCTCCAGCGCTTCAGCTCAACTCCACCCGATTGGATCTTCTTTCCGTCTATCAGAAGCCCACAATCAACACAAACCCACTTGTACGCCTAATTCCCGTCTGGAAAGAGCTAGAAACACACAATTATTCTGGTTTTAAACGACGAGACAAGACTCACGCTGTGGGTAAGATTATTATTATTATTATTATTATTATTGTTATATTCCTTTCAGAGTTGTACCAGACGGAGTGCTAGCTGGTCGCTAACTTCAGGAACATTTACCCGCCCGAGAGCGCGAGCATGTATCCCCTACGTGTTATTCTAATGAGAATTATTTGTCATTCCTGTTGATAAATAAGTTTTAAAGAAATAGATAGGTCGACGTATTTTATTTTAGGTTCGGCTTCTCAGCTAACGGGGGAACAGAAAATGTCCCGCCACCTCCTCACGTACAGGGAGGGAAACCTTATCAAGTTGCCCGGGACTTAAAAACTCCAAAAATAAGTCTCTAACAGTCTAACGCGAGCCGAACACACTCTCAGATTAATACGGTGTAAATTGGTTTAATAACCGAATGACTGCAGATTGTTTGTTTATTTATAAACAGTAAATGGTAGAAAACTAAAATAACTTATTTAATCAAATTATTTTGTTGTTGTGAGTAAACAAGGACGTCTCGAGACATTGTTATATTAGTGCGCGAGACACGAGACCCGCCCTCGTGACATTTCATTCAAGACACATTAAATAAGAAAAGCCACTGAGGCATTGCACATACACCACGCCATAATTTACTGTCAGCTTGTACACTCCAAGAGTGTCTTCTCACATAGTGGAAAACATGAAAACAGCCTAAAAACAAAGAGAAAAGAGAGAGAGAGACATTCCTCCGGATAGGACAATGGACACTGACTTATTATGAGCTGTTTCAAACCTGTGCACTTGGCATGCAAATGCAAGTTCCAGCAAATGATGAACGCGGTGCATTATTTCGTCACACAAAGAAGCCGAGTATCTGTATGAATAAGATTAACATGTTGACTGGAAGTAGGAAAAATGAAAACAGTGATCTTTCACATGGCTCATGTCCTGTGATTCTATTTATGGTTCCTTCTTGGTTCACTGCCCTTCTCCTGCGTTTCCCCTCGGCAGGGGAGGACGGATCCGTCATCTCGGGTCCCCAAGGGTTCAATTGCAGTAAGTTAATTACATCTCCATTTGCATTTGGCCGATGAAGTGATTTACAACCTGCATTGAAGACAGGAGATGTTGCGAGGGGTAGAAGGTTAAGGATCTTGCTCAAGGGAATAACTAAGGCAGGCCTGGGATTTAAACTTACAACATTGTGATGAGTATTCCAAAGCATTAAGCACAGTGTCACCACTGGGTGGGACGCCAGGCGATTGCAGTGTACTGTGTGCACACATAGCACCTATGTGTGCAATTATCTGCCTGTTGCTATGTTTTTGGGAGGTAAAGGAACCCCATGTGGACAACATGCACAGACAGGATCGATACATGGAGCTGGCCTCTCTAACCTACTACACCAACATGCCAGCTACGTTTAAGCTAAGTGGCTTCCATGTGTAGGCTAGTAAATGACAGTCTGGACCACTAGCTCACAAGACTACTCATTTTAGTGTAATCTGCTTACACTAATCTGCTTATTAACAGCACTTCCTGTGTTAAAGTGGGTGTGTTGGGGCCAGGAACATACTCAAATGTCCAGGACAACAGTTGATAAAAGAAGAGATTCCACCAATTTTTTTTTTACCTACTAAACCACAAGAGCCACTGACAGACCAAGCGGACAAAGTGAGTGTTGGACCTCGATGATGGTATTCACGCAGTAATTCTGAAGCTGTTTGTTGATTCTATCTTACAAGGAAAAAAAAGAACAAAATCCTACCTAGTAATACATGTAACCTGGAGCAGCAAGGCTCATAAATCACTTCAGCAGCAAAAGGCACAGTAACAGTGAGAGCAAGCCTTAACACACACATGCACACGATTCTAGTAATCAGGTCATTAACACATTCAGGCAGTGTTGGACACCTGACATCTCAGACAAGAAATAAATAGACTTTGCTGACTCTTTTTACTTTCAGATATTCTCATGGGCTCATGCAATTGAGCAGTGCGAACACGCTGCTTTTATTGATTTTGTAGCTATATAACCTTGATTAGTGTCAGTGAAATGTGTGCTTCTGTGTACATGGAGCAAGGTATACTCCCAGGTCTTATATATTTCCTTCTTGCTTTAGCAGGTTGAGTATCTCCCGTCTTTTACTTTTGTTTGTATTTTTTACTTCTTGGTATTAACTTATCTATCAGACACATTTTACTTCAGCTTTCTGATGAAGTACATTACAAGCAGTGTCTGCATATTAGTGAAACTAAGAAGTATGTGTTGTACAGGTTTGTAAAACAAGGAAATGTTTATTCTGATTTTGCCCCCATCAAACAACCACCTTATGTCAGAAAAGCTTGCAGGGGGAAATAGCAAGGGTAGGAAAAATGGTAGTTATGTTTAAGCCTATTAGTGTGTGCGTATTAACTGCTGCGATTGCGGTTTATATGAAAACAGTGTTAGCCTGTCATACTATGTCGTTTAAAACAGCTGCAGAATGGGTGATGGGGGCAGTTTTTGTCTTTTTTTTTTCCTTTCGTTTTTTAAATTCTTATTTCAGTCCTTTCAAGTGATTAGTCATTCCAAAAACACTTTAAAATTCAGTGAGTTCAAGATTCACAGCTGTAATGCTAGGTTTTAGAGCCATAACTCTAGAATTGCATGTGTCTGGTTTGTGCCCACAGACAGTTAAGTCTAAAAGCATGTTTAAATTCTGTTGTCTGACGTGTCATTGGGTGCATTCTGTGGTTTCTGGTAGCACAATATTACAAAGAGCACCACTCACAAGACCAAGAAATTGGGCAAAAATACTTGTGATATTTGTGTAGGAAGAATGGTTGCTCCTGAAAGTAGACTAGCCTTTTCAGTTCAAGGCTACTGTGCAGTAAAGGCATTATGCTACAGATTAGAAGGTTAAGAGACTGAATCCTGACAACGAGCAAATGGACTTCAGTCAACAAAGTTTACTTTGTAATAATTTAATATAAGATGAGAGTGTAGTGAACAAAAAAGTTCTCTATGTAATTTGTAATATTCTTAGTGCAGAACTTGTCTTTTTTTTTGGGACACGAAACCTTTCCTATCCTGCCCCCATTTTTGTAGTTGGAATATTTAAATGTAATCATAAGTCAGAAACATAACTGGACACTTGCATAACTTGCACACTTATTGTCGTCACTTGTAGCATACTTAATAACTGTTCATTTCTGCATATTTTTAAAATGTGAATTTGCTTGACTTTAGTTGTACCACCAGGCCACTCGATGTTATCGAGGAACTAACAAGGGGAAGACAATGGACGGAATTTGTCCATTTTAACTGATGAACTTCTAAGCTGATGTGACATATCGGGATATGGAAAAGGACAAAAATAGCAAATACCCCCTTCCTTTAAATGTGGTTAGTTTCAGTGTAACTGACAGCAAGTAAAATACACTATATAAGATATACTATATCTAATACAAATATATAATATACGACTTGTAAAATAAATGAATCGTATAAAAGAAGGGATTGTTCATTTTTCCTCAAGATCATATTTGTCAATTAAGTGACACCTATTTTGGGAACGCCTATTCTAATGTAATCAGTTACACAGAAAGCAACAGAGTCAGCTAAATATTTATGAAACAAAACACTGGTGAAAGAAATTTTGCTTCTTTGAGTTTCACTTTTTACAGCAGTTTCACTGCTTACACACTAAGCTGTTACTATAACTTGGCATTTTTATGTGCACTTCAGCTTCCACTGTGGCTGGCTTAATCACGCCCTAAAACCTGGTGTATAGTCCTGATTGCCTGTTCACTTTTCAGGTGGATGCCACAGACAGCAGTACGATCAGTGATGACATTCATTTGTTTCTCAGTCTTTGAAGGCACAATTAACCACACTGTGTTTTTGTATTAGTAAAGTTATGAAGAATTATATCCATGACACAGAAGGATATCCATAATGTGATATTCTTACAATGTGATGTAGTATTTTTGCATTCAATATGTCATTATTACAAAGTAAAACATATTAAAAATGGAATATTCTATTTCTCACTATAATCTCAGGTCGATGACATTTTGCAAAGCCTGTAAGTATCTTGATGCGTGTCGTAGCATGGATTTAATATATCGCATCATATCTAGTATACACGGGGATAATACTGCATATACTGTATGTGCCAATTCCAATTGTAGTACTTAACTAATTTTAGTATATAAGAAGCATAATAAGTGAGAAATAACGCACAAAGTTGTGTTGTACTGTTAAAGGGAAATAATCAGCAACGGTGTGTAATGTGCAAAAATGGAAAGCTGTGGAATGAATGCAGATAATCAGTCAGCCAAGGAGAAACGTGTTCCCACTCACTCATCCCTTATTTATAGGTCATATACTTATTTATGTGTCATATAATATAAGCTCCAGTTTCCTGTCATAGGCATCTAATTTAAATTAAACATGCAGTGAACAGTGAATCTACAGAGTGAAATAAATGGAAAAATTGAATAAAACATTTCAGGGAAGCCAAGTTAAAGGCGCTTGTGTCTAAACTGCTGAAAATAATATATATATATATATTTTTGGTAGCCAGGTGCAAGATCTTTTTTTGTTTTTATTCTTATATATACATTACCAATTGCAAGTTTGCACACACCTTTTAATTCCATGGTCTTTTCTGTATTTGTAAAACACCTGCTGAACGGTATCCAAAATATGCAATAGTCTCCTCTGAACAGTTGATATTGAGATGTATCTGCTACCTATGCTCTGTAAAGCCTTCATAATGGCTCTAACCTGAGGTGCTGTTAAATGGTTATTTTTGAGGCTGGTAACTCTAAATGAACTTGTCTCTTCTCCTCGAAACCTTTTGTATTTTAAAAACAACTAAATGTAGAAAAATAAATCCAATAAATTTGACTGGCACTGGTATGTATGTGTATACTGTATGTGCATGTAAGAGTTAAAGTATTATTAATTTTAGAACTCGCATAGGTCAGGTTTATTTATAAGCTTTTATGAGCTCATTTTTTATCTTGAACACCGAGCTGGTGCGGCTCCAAGGTGGATAGTCACGTAGTCTCACGTGGCCTCCCTCAAGTTTCTGAATGAGGTGCTGGAAGAATAAAGGAGTGTGGCTGTAATTGATGCACAATGCAAAAAGCATTGAATCAGTTGAAAAGGAAACAATGTAAGAAACAAAATAAGGATTTGTATCCATGTGTCCAGACATGAGTTTGAATGTAAATGCTGTTCCTCAAACACTAGTTTGATGAACAGTGGTTTCGTTTTTCTTTTCACTAATAACTTGCACATTGTTTAGTGCAAGAAAAAAAAAAGTGTTGTTATTCTCCTGTTAACTGACAATTGATAACTCTTATTGCTTACTTAGGCTAATGAATTACAACTGGTTTCCCAGACAACTAGAATAATCCCAGCCACCTGGTATGTTGGGAAGATTGTTACTGTTATGTCTACAGGTCTTGCTCTGAATTTACCGACCTTGCATTATGATAACTCTCAACAGAATGTGCTTAATGGAATTCTCCACGACAGTCAGTCGAAATGTTGGTGTGAGAGACACTTTTGAGGCAGAAATTTGTGTCCAATAAAAAAGAAATTGCATTTGAACATGTCCGGTAGAGCATTATCCCAACAGGATCAGATATATAAGATATAAGATGTGCAATATTTTAAGATACAATTTACCAGACCCTTAATGTGATCCCACCAAATTCCCTATGGCTAATTTAAATATGAAAAAAACAACAACAATAAACAGCTATGTTAAAGTTAGTTTATGTAGTGCTTCAGATCAGTGCTATTTATCTGTTTAAAGTACTGGATGGTACGGTATGGCTTTACAATCTAATGGCATGCTCACTCCCAAAAGTGAATGTTCTCCTCCTTCGAGTCCTACTTTGGTTAACCTTGCTGAGGATCTTGGCATGTGATTGTGCTGTTGATGTGCATTTTTACTTCACGCACGTTAGAGTCTTGCCTCTGTGGCATCCAGTATACTTCTAACTCTTGAACACTTTTCTCTATTAATGCCACCATTTATAACTTAGGAATTCTACTTGTGCATAATTTCATGTTGGTGCTTAAAGCTTATCTCTGTGTGCGAAGTGTTTATTGACTGAGGAACATAATAAAGTATGACTTTTCCAAGGAATTCTGAAGTTTTTTCTTCATCCTAATCTTCTGTACTACTTCCAGTTCTTTTTGTAGAAGGCAGAACAAGGAGACTTCAGAATGTTTGTCAAGGAAGGAGCATAATGGTTCATTATATGGTGTTCAATGTGTCCTTGTGCTGTGTTGGATAGAAAATTAAGTTTTTTTTAAGGCATTGCTTTTTGATTGTCAGGCTTGTGAGAAATATGTGTTGGGAAATCGACTGCTATGTTTAATGTGATTTATTAATCGAAAAATAATAAAGATTTATAAGTAGGTTATGTAGTTGCTTTCTGTGCCATACGATGAAAGTAAACGGGACGCATTAATATAAACCGTGCTGTTACGAAAAAATTAACCCACGGTCTCGGATTACTCGGATACTCTGTGGTAGAAATGTAATTAGATACAGTGTTTTTTACGGGAAAATCAGCTGATCCTGGGTTGTGACGGCATGCAACTGTGATTTGTGTGCTTCGTTTCCTTGTTTATATATCTCTCTGTGGTTTAAAGGAAACATCTTGTGGTCCAGTGATCAGTTGCTTGTCCGTAACAGCTTTTAAGACAATGGGGGGCGTCCCAGGGGCATTATCAAATCCACTTCCCGTCAGGAAACTGCAGATTTGTTGTTGAGAAAGGTTGAAATGGAGTGTATAATACCATAAAATGTCCATCCTTGTGTTTCTGGGCTTTGTACAACAGCACAGATTAAGACCGTTTGTGGTCAGTCATTGTTTAAGTACTTTAAGCTGTTACGTTTGATACATGCCCTGACTCGTACTGCCCGATTGACAACATACCTCTAGGGGAAATGGGAGGGAGGGTACCATGAGGTCATGTTTTGAAAACAATGAACCAATAAGCCGAATATGTGTAATGGAGTGACGTCACGGGCAGAGCCTGATTTCAAAATGGTGCAGCGACCTGTGAAGCACAGATACCCGTAATATTTCTAGAGTGATTACTTTATTCATATATGGAAAAACTAACATTTCTTAACATTAATCACTCGATTAGTTAGTTTGAGCCGTGTAAGTTTTTTTTTTTTTTTTTTTTGTGTGAAACTTCCACCCTCATGTGATGTTAAATGGGGGGCTGTGAGGAATGTGATATTTTTTTTTCCTCTCTCTCTCCCTTTTTCTTCCCTGTAATTAGGCACTTATCACCAGGCTTTGTAAACACTGTGAGACGTCTCCTCAAAGATAGCGAGATTGGGTGTTCGGCAAGCTGATAGTTCAGGAAACAAGCTGACACAGGGTAGCGCAGTCGAGCGTGAATGACTACAGATCTAGAGCAGCAAGGGAGGTCACGAACCTAGGTCTGCTTAAGTAACAAAGCATAATTCTGCATTGATGCACAAGAAAAGGTAAGGTTTTGAATTAAATATTCTGATTATTTACAGTGCAGTCATCTTACTTCTCTCCACCTCCAAAGGCTTAATAGTGTTTGCCCATTCATCTTTTTCTGTATTATTTTTTTTACAGCCACCTACGCTCTGTCTGTGCACAAGTTACAAGTTGAAGCCTGGTCACATTAGCAGGATGTGAGCGGGAAGTAGTGCTGGAATGTGCCTAGGGCGCTCCAAAAACAGACCTGCCTGCATAACATGCTTCCCCCCTTCCTCTACATCTCGTCTGTGTTTTTTCTGACTGTGTGGGTGGGGGGGTTCCATGACTGACTCTTTCCAGTGCTGTTAATTGGAGTTCTGGTCCTCTGAAACAAGCAGAAAGTGTCGTGTTTATGAGGAAAAGGTGAAAGAACTTAGCAAGCTGTGATGAATTACTTCTTTTATCTGCCAAAAGAATATATATATATATATATATATATATGCAAAAAATGCACCTTCATGTTATTTTAAAGGCGGTGATAAAGACCACATAGATAAAAAAAAACTTTTTATAACTAAAACTTCAGAGAAGGATCTGTTAATTACGCCTCGGATTATGAGTAACGCGGTTTGCGAGTGTTCCGCAAGACGAGCAAAGATTTTTAATAAATTTTGACTTGAAAATCGAGCAAGTCTTGGTTACGAGTACCGAGTATCATGTGTCACGCATGCATTCTTGTCTTAACGGCGAGCGTCAAGTGATTACAACTGAGCCAATGTTTTTTCTCTCTCTTGCGCCCACTTCCGGAACGAATTATGCTCGTAATCAAAGGTTCCACCGTACTTCATTCCAGCTGGGAGTAGAATAAACTCGGGCTGTACTTAAAAGGTTGATGTTTGCCTTCTCCGTCGTCTCATTAAGGATTTTAATGAAACAGTACATATTATGGAAAAAATAAATCCACAGTCTCATGGAGAATGGTATGGATTATGTTCATTCATTTGTCTTCAGTAAGATTTCTACTTTTGGTCAGGATCTTAATGGATCTGGAGTGTATACGGGAACACTGGTTGCAGGGAAGGAATACATCCTGGATGGGACTCTAATCTGTTGCAGGACTGAGATTACAACTGAGCATGACTGTTTATGTAGTGATTTCATGGCAAATTGGCCATCAGGAAGTTTGGGAGTTTTTCCAGTGCGACACACGCACACGCATACATAAACACACACTCTTACACCGATTATCAATTTCTCCTGTTTGTGAGCACAAAAAGACTAGAGAGAGATTTAAAATTAAATAGCATAAATCACCTATCAATAGGGATGTACTACTGTTGGGTCTTGGTCTCTTACTGCTCCAATCTGCTCATACTTATTATACTTATATTCATAGCTCTAATACTTTTGCTTCGATACCACTTTAAACAATTTTCACTATGCAGTGCTTATAGTCAGCCCCTCCTCCCAGTGCTGATAAAGTTGATGACAGGATGAAGTGGTACTATCTTTCTTGTTGTGGGAGAAACGTGATGAAAGTGGACTATGGTAACAGCCATCAGGTCAGCTTGCGTTTTCACGTCTTTAAGGTTAAATGAACTTGCACTACATCTCTCTCTAGTCTATCTTATGTTTGATATGTGCCAACAGGCAACGGTGTGCAGACTCTCGCTTGGAAAAGATAGCCACTTCACACGTGAAAATGCATTTATATGCATGCTTGTGCAAGTAAAATATTTATCCTTACCTTTCAATCATTGACAGTGGTGAAAAATGGATGTCCTTTTTTCCGCGTTGTACTCTAGGACAACACCAGGTACATGTGGTGTGCATTGTGCTGTTGCTGTTTTGTCTCAAACCTCCATAAACTAAAATGCTGACTGGCAGGAGATGACTTGACAGAAGTGTGAAATTAGTCCTGGTGCGATAAACTGATTCTACTATGCTTAACATTAACTAGCTAGGCTAAATTTGCTTAACTCTATGGCATGCGTATTGCAGACATGCTTTAAGAGTGGACTATGTCTGATGAGGTCCCTTATTAAAAATAAATAAATAAATAAATAAATATATCATCAGGAGAAAAAATGCTTTCTACATTTCAATTAAGACTTTATTGAAAAATATAAATAATATATTAAAAATATATGAACCAACCTGAATAACTGTTAAATCGATGATTGTTACATCACGCTTTGATTAAAAAACAAAATCATATTGTGATTATTTTGACACATTGAGATTTAAACTGTGATATGTTACTGAAGGCACAAATGATGTCATTAAGAGAATGTTTGCCAATGATGTTTTAATTAACCTAAAAGTATTTTATTCTACATACTGTACATTTCTGACTATATGTATATTACCTGTAATAACTTGCAGCCATTTGTAACTAAATAATTGTACAGGTCTATACTGCGAATTAGATATTTTTAATGTGATAAATGTGTGCAACACTAGTTATTATTAATTTGATTGATGTTTATGTGAGAGTAGATGCTGTTTAACCAGGTGAATGATAATGAAATGACAGTCATTATTAATCGGTGATATGATTTAGAATTCTGTGATACTCTAAGGCATTATTTCTTCAGTACAGCCAACCTGCTTTCATGATTTCTTTCAGATGTTGCTTGTACTGTACAGACAAATGACCACAATATATACATACAGATAATTTTAGACCAAAGGTGCCAATTTAACTAAAATATTGTTTATGTCACTTAGTCAGTGACTTACAGACGTTTGACACAGCGTTTCCTCACACCTCAGCCTGAACATTTTTTCCCCCTGGGTGTTTAAGTTCAATGTGTAATTTATCCGTCCTTGCTTTTCACAGGTCCTGAGGTGACTTCTGGAGGGGCACCAGAAAATTCCAAAAGATGACACAGTCTGTGCACATAAGCCCCAAAGTGGGTAGGTGTTTTTCATGTTAACTTGTTAAGAAAATTATGATTAAATAGCAGTTAAGGCATTCCTATTGTCTTTTAGAAAGGTAGGAGGTATATGGTTTTGAGATTAAATTTAAAGTGGTCTGCCACATATACTATATAATCTTGTTTTAACTTGATTATAGCTTGTAACTCATGGAAATAAAAAATCTGCAAATAATACAATAGTTCTTAATATCAATCAAAATTGTATTTACAATACAGCAATACTGGCTCCAGCCTAACTCCTCTCCTTGTGAAACTCTCCCAAGGTTTGACCATTTCTTCAAGGCTGCGGTCATCCCTGTCGCTTCTGCACCTTTTCCTAACACACTCTTCGCTTCGACTCAATTTTCTATCAATATGCTTTAACACAGCATCTTCTATGGCTTATCCTTGAAGAGGGTATCGGTGATGGTCAGCAGTCTTCCTCAATTATGTACTGAGTTACACAAGATTTATACTGTATGAATTGTTGTTGTTGGTCTTTCGGCTTCTCCCGGCAAGGGGTCGCCACATACAAGCTTGGCACAGGTTTTACGCCGGATGGCCTTCCTGACGCAATCCTCTCATTTTATCCAGGCTTGGCACCGGCACTGCATCCAGTGGCGTAATCATAGAAATTAAAACCAAAAAAAGTCTGGAAAGATTTCACCTTATATGTAACAAATCTATAATATATCATATAATATATCATATAATATATAATATATAAAAACAAATCAAACCCAGGCTTTGTTTTACAGCTTATTGTTCCATACTTAAGCCGTGTTCTGGCTTTATAGCCTTCACTAAAAAAAAACATTGGGACTAAGTAGGGTCACAATATTAACTCAGTAATGGCAGTGTTTATTTACTGCCATTCATTAACTGTTGCTCAACCACTGCCAGACAGCCATGTAGCTTTTACTTGAGTAAAGGCACATTGACATAGCTGGTATAGCTAAGCTTGAGAAGGCTAGCACCTTTTATTAGACCCTTATTAAACCTTTTATTAGTAATCATTTCAGATATCTATAAGTAAAATGAGGGCTTTCTTGTTAACTCCTGCTTGGTCGTGTATCACAAAAGTAATAGCAAACCTGGTTTTACCGCAGATCTGGGTTCCCCTTTTCATTGCGCGACTCAAGAAGAAATGGATCATGGTGCATCCTATTCTGTACAGACTCCGTATGGATTCCAGCTGGACCTTGATTTTCTTAAATATGTGGAAGAAATAGAGAGTGGTCAGACTTTACGACGTACAAACATGAGCCCTCGGAGAGGATCGCGTAGTGACAGAGTCTCTCAGAGGAGTGTTGGGGGTCGCACCAGTGGCTGGACTTCTACTGAATCATTGGCATCAACAACCAGCGAAGATGGTCGGTCTCTTCCCCAAGCTGTTCCTCGAGGCCATGTTACTTCAGCTAGCAGGTCACAATCGCTGTCACCATCTTTAGCGATCAGTCCAACACTAACATCTTGTTCAAAAATGCCACCTCCCCCACCACCACGTAACCCCAGGGTGGAGAGAACGTTACTAGAGACAAGTCGTCGCCTACAGCAAGAGCAGAGTCTTTGCCCAAATGGTTTAGGCTCTCCTTTTTCAGACCTCCCGAAGGAAAGTGTGAAAGAATTGGGATCAAATAGCAGCATTTCATTGCCTTCCCACATCGCAACAGATAGTCACATATTACAGATCTCCCCAGTTGTGCAGAATCCCTCTATTGGTGGATGGACCAGATTTAGTCCTCAGAATTCTGGAAGGAGCACCCCAGCCTCCATCTCTGGAACGTCTTCATTTCCCCCTGGGCAGCTACAGACAGTACGAGAACAGATGGCTTTCGCCCTTAGACAGCTCAGGGAGATGGAAGAAAAAGTTAAGGGGGTACCAGCACTTGAAAGAGAAGTGTCCATGCTGCGTGATGAGAAGAATAGGTTGCTCATAGCCCTTCAAAAGAAAACCGAAGAGGTTACTGCTCTGGTTAATGCAAAAAACTGTGCTCTGGTAGAACCTGCACCCTTGTCATCATCTTTGGAACCTAGCTGTACTAGTCAGGACAAGAGATCTGGTGAAAATGTAATGGTGATAGAGAAAAGATCTATAGCTGTAGGTAATGACCTTCCATTTAAAATTGTTCAGGATGTGAAGGATGCAGCTGTAGAAGCTGCTGTGGATGTCTGTCACAGAGGCATGGAAACTGAGCCAGTGCCTGTCTGTGATGAAGTTGTACAGGCCGAGATCTCAACAAAAGAAGTGGCGGTCTGGGTAATGGAATCGTTACTTGGGTTGTCAAGTGAGACCGAACAAGAAATAGAAAACCTTCAAGAGACCATTAAGTGTCAGCAAGAGTCTGTCCATCTCCTTGAGAGAAGGTTATCCCAGGCCAATCAGGACCTCGAGGAGCTAAGGGCTCTGGAGATGGCAAGAACGTCAAAGATCATGTTAGAAAGAGAGACACTTGTTAAACCAGAGACAGTTGATGTGCTAGTGGAAACTGAACTTTGTTCCAAAACCTCTGTTGGGGTTGGGGTTTCCAGTGCTGACTTTCCAGCAATAAAAATGGATCAAAGCATTCAAACTGACTTTGTGGAATCATCAGATAAAAAGATGGCCGTAATCCAGGTCAACACAGGCATTCAGTGGGAAGATCTTTTAAACGCTGACAAAAAAGATGATCAGGAACAGTCCGTCTCTGCTGATGGTGAGTATAAGCAAAGCATCTTGTGTCAAGTAGTTGATTTATGAGAGATGGATGATTTGAAATTAATGTTTCCAATGAAAGCTACCGGCCCCCTGAAATCCATCATGAAGAGAAAGGATGGGAGTGGCTCGAGTACTGCTTGCAGCGGTGGCAAGAAAAGCTTAAAATTTGTAGGAATTCTTAATGGAGGGTGAGTTGATGTTCTATTAGTTAGCATAAAGGTGTTTACCTACAACTGCATAAAATTTTTTTGTATAATTTGCTATTCGGTTTAGGTACGAGTCAACATCTAGCGAGGAGGAAGAGGAGGAGGATGATGGCAGTTCCTCTGATGAAAGTGAGGCTGGCGGGGGCTCAGACAGCAGTGAGGAAGAGGGTGCAGCTCTAGTGGATACCTCTGACGAAGAAAGGAACATTAATTTGGAAGACAGTGATAGTGATGAAAATGTAGCAGCTATAAAAGACGATGTTAAGGACCAGGCTGAAGTACTGAAGGAAAAGTAGGTTTATTATAGATAATTATTTTGCTTAAGAATGTAACATATATAATGTGACATACCAGTTAGTGATGCAACCTATTTAGCCCTCCCAATTTGTTTAACAGATTGGACCGTCTAACCGTTTAATTTCAGTTCATTTTCAATTCAAATTTATTTGTATAGCGCTTTTAACAATTGTCATCGCAAAGCAGCTTTACACAATCATAAGAATTATGGAAGTTTTCTTTTAGCTTTCTTTCATTTTGTTAATGTGTTAGTATTGAGAATAAATAAAAAAGAGAGAGAGAAAAAAAATCACTTAATTTGAATATATATATTAAAAGTTACAGTAGATCTGATCAAATGAAAGCAAGAGGAAAGCAAAGCCTGCCATAAGCCATACCTCTTATGTTTAAATCTGATTTATAAGCCACACAGCTATAGCTAAATATTTTCCCTAGTTATAAAGAGCTATTTTTACTGTGCACCTCTTACATTTTATAAGTGGATAAGGAGCGACCCAAAAATGTTGCCCTTGGAACACCATGCTGTTCCTGTGACTAATGTGTGATAGAAGTGAAAGCTATCTGTTCAGGCCTGTGGAGTTAGATAAGGACCCTCTTGTGTTGTTCTGTTTTATTCTGTAATCCACATCTAACACGAGTGAATGCTCAAAATGCTTTCCTTGTTATCTTCGCTTTAAACATGCCAGGCACTTTCTTGCAGGTTTGAACTGAGTTCAAAAATGCGCGAGGCTTGCCTGATTTTAAAGAACCACCTGAATGACGATGCCAAAGCACCACAAAGTAAAGAACTGGTAGGCCAACTGTCCATACAGTTACATGGAAATACCACTTGGTTTCTGTTTCGAAGTGTCAAAATATTAAAGAAGTGATGTAACTCTTGCAGCTCTCCAGCACCCACACTGTGCAGCTGGAATGGTTCAGAGTGTCCAGCGCTAAGACGGCACAGCCGTCCCGAGTTTCCAACTACCTAATGGCTTTCTCCGAGCTTTCCCCTGGCCTGGTGCGGCACATAGTCAACATGACCGACGGCAATGGAAACACAGCTTTGCATTACAGTGTCTCCCATTCCAACTTCACCATAGTGGGACTCCTACTTGACACAGGTTCTTGTGTTTTTGAACACAGCATAGTTCTAGATTAGTCTAGTGGAAGTTTTCTATTAATTAATTTTTATATTGTGTTTTCTAGGTGTATGCAGTGTGGATAAACA
The DNA here is from genome assembly GCA_028565275.1 of Leiocassis micropogon. NCBI lineage: Eukaryota > Metazoa > Chordata > Actinopteri > Siluriformes > Bagridae > Leiocassis > Leiocassis micropogon. Next base: position 6,589,675 of record JAOVVA010000036.1, on the reverse strand, counting down.
GAACAAGGCAGGATATACTGCTGTGATGCTAGCAGCATTATCAGCAGTGAAAGAAGAGAAAGACTTTCTGGTAGTCAAGAAGCTATTCAGTCTGGGCAATGTCAATGCCAAGGCAAGCCAGGTGAGTCTTTACTCAAGGCTTGTTTAAAATCTGTCTCCTCCTTACTGTTGCTTAAAACCTCTTATCACTATCCAAATAAGATCCACTGCTTATCACTCACACAAGCTAGGTTTTTTTTTTGTGCTGCATCTTTTGTGGCTTGGCTTTGTCTAGGCTGGTCAGACTGCGCTTATGCTGGCAGTGAGCCACGGAAGGCAGGAGATGGTGCGAGCACTACTCGAGTGCGGTGCCAACGTGAACATACAGGATGACGAGGGCTCGACAGCCCTCATGTGTGCCAGCGAGCACGGGCGTGCCGAGATCGTATCTCTTTTGCTTGAGCAGCCTGGATGCGACATTGCTATTGTAGACAACGTAAGTGCACTTCTTGCTGTGCAGAATGACTGTACTGCAAGAGCTCAAGTCTTATTTGTTTATTGAAATCAGGCTTACATTAAAGTTTGTGTTCAGAGGCAGAAGTGTAGTGTAAAATATGTTTAGTAGTTGGTTTGATTTCTGTTTATACATTTTGAGCAAATTAGAAGAAATGTAATCTTTCTTGCTTCTTCTGATTTTAGGATGGCAGCAATGCCCTGTCTATTGCCCTGGAGGCATCCCACAATGACATTGCAGTGTTACTTTATGCCCACATGAACTACTCTAAAGCTCAAGCTGATGTAAGTAGTCCATCACACCTGCACATGATCACGTTTTACTCATGTCTCAAATTTCATGATTGTACAATGGACACTTTAAAGGGATAGTTCAGGGGTTTTTTTTTTCACCGAAGTCTGGTACAATAGGTCTCGGTTGTATTTTCCTGTTCTGCACACCGACTGTGAAGTTGCACTCCAAAATTCATCTGAGACTCATATGATGCCTCTGCAGTCCCACTGAGCTAAACTGAGTTTGTATCTTTAGAAAACCAATCTTTAGGTATCTTAAGGTGTATTTAATAAAAATTGAACTTTTTCATTGGAAGTAGCCATACGGCTAGGTGCATTTCTGCCCAGAATAAGGGGTTGTAGAATTTGGCTTCAGTTGGCTTCAACCCAATTTTGATTTATAACAGACTTCAAAACCTTGAACTATGCCTTTAATGGTAATCTATCTAAAGTTAAGGAATTGAACACATTGGGACACGCTGTTATAGGAAAATAATCCACAATGGGGTGGGGTGGGGTGTGGCCTAAAAAGTAGGGACACTTGCCATGTGAGTCTGATTATTTTGGCAGCAACAGCACAACTTGAAGCATTTAATTCCTTACACCCCAGCATTTAAACCCTAATTACAATTCTTTTAATTAATACAATATAATGCAATTTGTAGTTATGTTTATTGTTGGGGACATCTGCAAACCTTCCTTGCAAACCTGATGTACCCGACACTCACTGAATGGTTAATTAGTCTGGTTAATAAGCTGCTTATTAATTAGGGATGACATTTGTGATCCTTAATTGAACCAGACATTTTAAATCCAACCTAATCTTGAGTTCATTTTGCAAACCCAGACTCAAGGCCGTATGTACAACTGCTCAAACACTACCACAAATACCTCAAAATACTGCTTGAAAGTATTAGCTTCTAATTAGGTTCTTGTGTTGCGTGAAATTTGTTATATATCTTGTTTTTATGTTTTAGGTGTCCCCCAGAGCAAGTCCTCGGAGTCCATCCAGTCCTAGAAAGACTTGGCCTTCTGAGTGAGGGACTACTGGCAAGAAGTAAATATTAGCAGCATTAACTACCTTTACTGAAATCTAACATGGCTCACTTTACAGGTTTATATGTAATAATGTTTGTTTCAGATATTCCATTTACACTCAGTGTTATGTCATTAAATGAATGATGTTACAGTTACTATATTTTTTTGTTTTATTGCATATGAAAGGCACCCGTGGATTTTAGCCTTGTGCAAAGAGGACAATCAAGTAGACTCCTGTAGCTCATTTTAAAGATGTGAGTCACTGATTTGAGGAGCAAAGAATGTCTTTGCTAAGACCTTCAGTGGATGATTTGGGGTTCATCAGGTTCTCACATGGATTACAGGCCAAAGAGAGCTTACATTTGTTTAGACAGAGCATGGCCATTGTCGATTTAGAGCTTACAGCAGACTGTAGCTTTAAATCTAAGTGCAAGTGAGATCACATCATGTTAATTTGAGTAACTCAGACTGTTCTATGATTTCTTATGATGAAACTGACTGGGTAGAAAATAACGTCTGTAGACTTGCTTGATCTGGTGCGATGTTTCTTTCCGATGAGCACAAAATTGCTGGACCACACCAAACTTTATATTTACAACTGAACTGTAAATACCGAGTAAGGGTGGTTTCTAATGCAAATTCTTTTCTTGGACTTTGTGCTTGTAAATATATTTTTTTTCTTTCTCCAGAAAATTCGTAGTAACAATAACATGCTTTACATTCAAGCTGAAGAAAGGAAAATGGCTTGGTTAATGAGGGGTTTTATATCCAACTGGTATTATGTTTGCCATATAGATTTATTTAGTGCACACAGACCCCATATCAACACTAACACCAGACTATTTAGCTAAATTATAGCCAATCATGCCCGAAGAAAAGTATGCTTAAAATGAGCATTGCAGGAACTGTAGAGTTATGACTGGTTTCCAGGTAAACAAATCATAATTTATGAGCAGAGATAATCGTCAGTTCTCTTGGCTAGTTTGCGCCACCTAGAGGTGAACATGCACATGGATATGGGGAGATGTGGAATGTAGAAAAGTTGGTAACCTTTGCTTGAAAAAGTGTTGCGTATTATTTACTCAAACTACACTCGAGTTCTAATTTAGCTAAAAGTTCACCTGGATATGTTGACAGCAGTAAAAGATACTGCACATTTATGTTTTTATGTTAAAGGTTGTACCAAAGAAAATCTGAGACAACTTTGTAGGGTATTTCGATAATAATATAACCTTGTGCATGGGACAGATGGACCATGCTTGATTATTCACATTTCTCTTGTTTACAGTTAAAATTCAGTGTTTTCGCTGCTTATATCATATTATAGTATCACCGTACTATAAGTCCAGACAGTAACAGTTCATATTCCTATGCAACAATGTACTCAATGTTAATTTTTTAATACTAATTGTTTGATTTGTTTCATGTTCCTGATTTGTGCCTAACCCAGCACTGCTCCCTTTCACTGTAATATACGATTGCTATTTTTATGTTTCATTTTGTGCCTTGGGATACTCAGCCACTTTAAAATATGAGAATAAAGTTTATTATATAAGGGTGACCTTCTGTTTTCTGTACATGGACAGACATGCAAGAAATAGACATTCATAGTTTTATGATAATGTATGCACCAAATTTTATATATTTTGCCCAAGTAAGGTTTAGCTACAGCTGCAGTCGTTCCCTTTTCCTGAGCCTTGGAAATCGGCAGATAATTTGTTGCCAGAGATGCATCTTTGTGGGAACTGTACACAATAAATCATTCACAAACACCATTTGCACATTACAGATGAAGAGTTATTGCCATATCCCCTGTACAGTCCTGACCTTACTCCAAGAAATTTCCACATGTTTTGAGTCATTAAAGGGGTTTCAGGTGTGATGCAGATCGTCAGATCGTATCAAAGCACTAGTCAAACACTGGGATAAGTCAATTAGTTTAGCAGGGGATTATATAAAGAAATAAAGCTAGTTTTTACTGGCAGAACTGTGTTCGATTGTCCTGCAAATAAATTCTTTCAAAAGTCCCAGGTTCACTTGAATCATACTTTTCTTTAATTGAACTATAGTTCTGTTAACAGTAGAATGGAATATTTCAAGATTGCTAGCTATCCTTCTCTGACAACTGGTATCTGGCTACTTTTGTACTATATATCACAATTTTTTGCCATTTTTTCCACTTCTAGGCATGCTCAAAGATCTAAAAAGGTCTATTCCAAAAGACGGAAACAAAGTACATAATTTTGGTACATACATAATTTACTTCTTGCATGTCTGTGTACTAGCAAACTTGACTTTGCATCATTTTTTCTGCATTCCTCAAAACAGTTTGTGTCCTCAGATTTAGAAATGATTGTATGCGTGCATCTGTACAAGTAGCAAACACTGAAGCTATTGTCTAATTGGGCACCTGGATAAAAACACGACTGGAACGCTGCTATTTAATGAGGTTGTACATAATCACAACACTTCATAAAAAATATGTTCCTTTAATAATACACACTTAAAATACGAATCGCAGGTAGTAGTGTGAGGTGTCTTTTTACGCAAGAGCCACGTCATACCCCAGGTTGCACATAACCACAAGTGTATTTGTACAACAGAAGAGCTTTAAGTTAAAATGATGTGTTAACCAGGCGATAAGAGGTTTCTCCGTATGTGATGGGAGAAAAAAAAAAAAAGTCTGTTAGGCCACTAGGAATGAAATAATAATAATAATAATATAATAAAAAAACAGTTGGCAACTTCAATTTTAGAACAGGACTGAAAGGAGGAAAAATTGATTACCTAGATGTGGCAAAAAAAGAAAAAAGGAAAATAATGATTTTAAAAAAGTTGCTGCGAGGTTCATGAGCTACACGGTTCCTTTTGTTGAAGGGATGATGTCACGCCTTGCCCTCAAATGGTGTCTTCAAATCTGCTAAAACTGCTGACATGCTCAAATTTGGGGGGAAAATAATAATGTTCCTGGGAAAGAGTTTCCAGAAGGAAAATGGATCAATGAAAATTCAGAGGGGGAAAAAAATCTTTTAAAAAAGTTCCACCCTCAGGTATTATTTTATAGCGATTCGAAGGTGGTGGACTGTAATTAGTCGAGTGGAAGTGGGAGGAGACTGGAGAATGTCCCAGCAAACTGCAGTTCTCATCAGAGGTGTTGCTGGAGGAAGTGTAGCAGCATGATCTCGTAGTGCTCACCAGACTCGGGGCAGCGGATGCTGTGTCTCTCATTGGGATAGATCTGAGGAAGGCAACAGTTACAGTGGAATTTTGAACGATGAGTTTGATGCAGGATACAATGGGTTTCACATACTGAACATTGCTACTGGTAATAATAATAATAATAATAATAATAATAATAATGCTTTTTATATATCCAGGGAATAAATAAGTAACATCACATAGTAAATTACAGTAAAACAATATTAAATAAAACAAACTGACATAGTATTGCCTAAAAACAGTGGTATGAAGATTTGAATGCAGCCTTACATCATATAGGGGAAGTGTTTCTGTGTAAATGGGTTTCAAGACATGATGTGAATGTGATTGGAGAGTCTATATCATGAATGCTTTCTGAAAGTGTGTTTCATAGGCGAGGAGCAGTGCGGTTAAAGGCTCTAGAGCCTGTGGTGATCAAGCAGGCAGGAGGTGTAAAGGGGAGGTCTTGAGAAAGAGCGAAGCTTGTGAGAGAGGTGTAAAACTCTATGAGTTCGAATTGATAAGGAGGAGAAAAATTATGGAGTGCTTAAAAGGTGAGGAGGAAAACTTATGGAGTTTTTTGGAGAGTATAAGTTGGAGTGTACGGAGGAGCTCACCTAGTAAACAACAGTCATTAATTTGGCAAGTACAAATCACAAACATAAAAAGTTCAATATTTTTCAGTAACAGCACAATTCTCCTCTAATACTTTTTTTGGGCATCATCATGTTAGACTGTTACAAACACTAAAGAAAACCTTATCATACTGATGCATTTGAATTAAATAATGTGTGTATTGATAAATATTATTTAATTGGATCACCGTTCAAGCCCCTGTGGGTGTGTGTTTTACTACAGAAACAAGAATGCATTTGAACAAGCACTATAGTTATGATATAAACCAGTGATTGAAACAGCCAGCACTACTACCATAAGCGCAAGATAATTTAAAAGCTAAAATGTTTCAGAACAAAACATTTACCTCGGAGCAAGATTTACCTTTCAGCTTTTGCAAAAGGATATGACATGCAATAAATAAAATAACTGAAATGAAGTGAACAAACCTGTAACTGATATGGCTTCCCTGCACGGATAAGCTGAGACACCAGGAAGTTGGTGTGGAAAAAGTGCACATTCTCGTCAAGGAATCCATGTAAGATTAGTAATCGGTTTGGCCTGTTAAAAGGAAATAAACAATGAATAAAAGCAATTACAATTCCTGGGTGTGGAAGAAATTTTTTTTTTTGTAATTTTAGTCATTATATTATACTACTAATGACATTAAAAATCACAGTAACACTAGACAGTTGTCTGGTCTATGAGCTCACGCATGTAGAAGGGAATAGATAACAGTTTCCTTGGGAATGTCTCACATGTTTGAAAAAACAAACAAAAAATATATGTATATTTTTATCTGCTGTAGATCCTTGTTTACTTTTAAAACTGCAGGGGTGAAGTGCTGCTTTCGCTGTCAGAACTCACTCATTTGGAAGCTTATTCACATGCAGAGCCACAGAGCCTGCTTCATAGCCCTGCTGGTTGTTTTCGGGCACGTCCATGTAGCGCTCTGTGTATCCGGTGTCATACGCCATCCACACAGTCACTGGAGCTCCAGCTATGGCCACCTAAAGGAAGAACACTCCTTTTTAAGCTTACAAATGAACTCATAATCCTAACTCCATTATTGACATTTTATGCTTCGTAAAAGAGTTGGATGTAATAAAATAAAATTAGGTGGAAAAATAAAATAAACAAAATAAAATAAATCATCATACCTTAAAGGTTTACTAATAGCATCCAATACATCTGACTGATGTATGGCTTTAATAACACAATGACATGGCACTGACCTTGAACACATTAGGCCGAAGAATGAGGCCCATAAGGGACAGGAATCCTCCGTAAGACCAGCCGTGAATTGCCACACGACTTAAATCTATAAATTTGTACTTGTCAGCTACATACTGAAGACCCTCCACCTGGTCCTCAATCTCCACCTGGCCCTGAAAACCAAAGGAGTGAGTTTTTAAATCAGTCAGTGCTGCGCTGACTTTGGATGATACCGCCAACAAATGGTTAACAAATTACCATTTATAGCTACATACATTAGAATTTGTCTTTAGATTTCCATTTAAGAGATTCATACGTACCATTTTGTTTTTTAAAGCACCCTCAAATTTCAGTCCCCTCTGGCACGAGCCTCTTCCGTCAATAACAACCACCGCATAACCTAGAGATGCTAAAGTGTTGAGGCGCAAATACTTCACCCCCTTGTAGGAGTTGTTCACTAACTGCACCTGAGAATAACAAAAAAAACATTTTCCCCACACATCAGGGTCATTGTATAATCTTGTGTCTGAATTATAAACAGTAACTCCAACGGTCCTTAAAAGCAGGTTATAATGTGGCAAAGTGAAATTTAAAAAATTAGCAGAGTTAAACAGTGTGGAGGCTATTTCTAGTCCAGAAAAAAATGTTTCAGGTTGCTGTTTTACGAAAAACTGTCAACAGCCAAGGCATGGCAAAACTGTCAGTTTTTCTTAGTCATCTTTGAAATTACATCACTGCTACAGGTTCAGGGGAAAAAAAAACAAAAAAAAAAAACAACCTGCCGGTTTAAAGATTGCATAATATCAAACCAACCTGAGGGCCACCATACACAAACAGGATTGCTGGGTGTTTTTTGCCAGGCTTCAAGTTGTGTGGTTTGTACAACATTCCGTAGAGCTCAAAACCAGACTTTGCAGGGAAACTAAATATCTCGGGTGGAACGTAATCCGCTGGGCACCCTGGAAAAATAATAAAGAAAAAAAAAACTAAAATAAAGAACAAGTACAGTCTGCTAATGCTGATCTGTATTAATGCTGCTGAAAAGGATTTTAAAGTAAAACAAAACTAAACAAAAAGACAATTTGTTGCAACACATTTTACTCTTTCGTTTCCTGTCCACCGTACCTGCTGCCTCCATCATGCTGGCCCAAAACTCAGGCTCTTTGTGTAAAGGGTCGCTGTCTGAACCAACCATCTTGTAGACATGAACACAGGGAGGGGTGCTCACATTGCTATAGTGGCTGATGAACATGTCAAAATTCTGCAATTTAAAAAAAAAAATAAAAAAATAACAGAACAAAATAAAAACAAGGAGGTGGTAAAAATTTATTATGTGGAAAGTCATATTCATATTTATGGAGGATTTTAAGGCCTCAACCTTCCAAATGACTAATTGAAGTAAGTGACGGTGAATGGAATCTTATCACAGATTGAGCAGCTGACTAGAATCTATACTGAGAATCTGTGTTTGAGTCAACAGCATGAATCCAAAAACAAAAGGGCGGGCCTGTTTGAAGATAACTAAGGCTACATTTATACTTTACATATATTAGGTCTCACTTTACCACACAAACAACAAACAACTGACGTAAAAAATATTCAGCTTGTATGCTTTTTTTTTTAATCCATCTTCAATGGCAAATGATGTTAAGATTTCTATACAAAATACATAAAGGTTGGCAAATCCAACATCACTCACTCATTCACTTACTCTCTATAGTGCTTATCCGGCACAGGGGCGTGGGAAGCCGTACACACACATGCACACACCCTACTCAGTATGTTTTTGGACTCTGTAGTACCCAGAAGAAACCCACCAAGCACAGGGAGAACATGCAATCTCCACGCACACCGACCCGAGGCGGGACTCGAGGTATAGGTGTTAGCCGCTACACCACCTTAATATGCTGTGGTATTATTGGCTTAAAACATAGCAGATTAATACACAATCCACTTGTTGCACAGCAATACTGAATGCTTATTCAGGTTAAACTTACCTGGCTAACAGAACAACTGTGTGAGAAACCAGGCTTGGTCAGTCGGACAATGTCTCCCGGAGATTCGTAGCTTACTACGTATAAATGATGTTCCAGTGGTGTGTCTTTGGTGCCTTGGAAGTACACCAACTTTGTCTCTTCATTTACCCAGATCTAAAAGACATTAAAGCAGGAGCAAATAAAACAATTTATCATGTAGTAGGTCAAATATAGCTATAGCATTTGAGGCCATGCAACTGACCTTTGACCCATGTCTGGCAAGAACCTCCCACTCTCCACTGGTTACGGTGACCTCTTCTTTTATTTGACATTTGAAATCATCTAGAGGAAAATCGCATTGGTGTTATAGCTAAATAATAAAAATAAATAAATTTAAAAAATGCGCATGAGAGCATGGTTGTAAATTTTACCTTCAGTGGGACAATAGTCTCTATTCCACTGGTGGCACCCCGGCTGGAGAAGGCTTGTTATTTTGTACAGATGGCAAAATCCTGTTTTCGACTCGTTCACCCACAGGAAGGTGATCTCATCGTTACTTGTTTGAACGAAAGGATAGAATATATCGTGGACCTGTTTTCAATAAAGAAAAAGAAATATAAAAATAAGTGTATATTTCCAGGCAGGACAGATACCATGTACAGAGCCAGACAGTAACTACAACAGGGTGGCATCACGGCAAGTTCCTGTCTGTTTTCTTTTTCCAAAACATCTTCTGTGACTTATATGCTCAACAGCTGTTGCTCATAGAATGTCCTTACATCTGGTAATGTTTTTAGCATCCAAGTCAACACTACAAAACCTAAAAATGCCATCTTGGCAGATGCATCGTCAGACATATCGTTCCTTAACCAGACTGTACTGAAATACATTCAGTGAATACTATATGGCATTTTATTTGTCACATAGTGCCTTTACAGAAATCCAATTGACGATGGAAAAATACTGTGATAATAAGGACTTGATGACACAAGATCATGTGATTACAAATCATTACTCTTCTATAATTGTATACTGTAAAGTCAAAAAAAAAAAAAGGACCAAGTGTGTTGAAAGGATCTTGTGAATAAGAGTCTTGAGATGACCACATGACAGTTGATCCGGTTGAGTTTATTAACTAAAGTGAGAGTGATCCTATGGCAAAAAAAACCCAAAGAACCAAGTAGAGTATGACCTTTCAAAGTTAAATAATGTATCTTTAACAACTGACCAAAAAATTATAAGGGGGAAAAACACCAATGAATTTGATATGCTCATTAAAATACGATTTAAGTAAATTACATCATTTTATTTTATAGTGAAGTCTAGAAAAATTGAAAGCCATATAAAAGTGCCGTCTGTTTTTAGCCCTGTGACGGCTTGCTTTACTAGCTACGACACCGCTCTGTCCAGACAAGGAGAAAAAGTGGTGCATCCAGAAATAAACTTGAAATGATCTCTTACTTGTGCAGTAACACATCCAGGATGCCACATTTTTGAAGAAATTGTACAAAAGTAACAGTGTGCCCCAAATAAACTATTAAAATCTCCATGTTCAGCATTAGTGAAACAAAACCCGCCCATATTACCACACAAACATAACGGTGCTTACATTGATCCATATATCTGTCACCTCCTCGTAAATGACAAGGGGTTGTACTCCTTCAGGCATGGCTGCCACATGCTCCTCCCACTGTGGGTCTTCTGGGCTCACAGACAGAAACAGAGCAGGAGGCAGTAAAACCAGCTGGAGCTTCTGCTGACTGCGATCCAGCAACACTGCCCACGCGCTGCCATGACACAAATCACGATTCAGTTCAAATGTCAAAACAGAGGAAGAAAAGAATGCCACACTGGCCAGGTTTGAATTAGTTTTAATACATGAAAAATGTTGTGTTTGCAACATACTATTTGCCATCTTTTGTCCAACCAGCCCGTGCAATGTACTCAGCCCCAGGAAAGAGCGTATTGAAAGGCAGCACGAGCTCCTTGTTTTGTGCGGTCACAATCTAAGAACCAAACGGAAATAGGTTTAATAATTCTCTGTTTGAATGGCAATCACTTTTCTTTAAAAATCCCCATAGATCATATACAATACTGTTTGTTCCAGATGATATGGAGTGTCAAAACATTCAAGCACGCAAGATTATGCATGCACACGAGGGAGAAATGAGATGTTTAAGTTGGCAAATAAGGGTGCTGGATACCTACCTCACCATTTGCATCAGTTCGAATCTCTACCAGTTTTAGACTGATCTGAGGGTTTTTACTCCCTAAAATTGAAAAAAATAAATAAATAAATAAAATCAGTACCTTATAAAAGTACAAGTTCAAATTAGTTAAGATAAGACAGTAAATGCAGATGGACGAGTTATTGAATACAAACAAAGTCATTAGAGATACACACAAACACACACACCGATCAGCCATAGGATTGTAACACAAAACATTATGCCCAGTATTGTGTAGGTTCCTTTGTGACACCTGGGCAGTTCTGGCCCCATTTGTTGACAAGCACAATCTCTCGATTGGCTCTTTGCCTCTGGTGCCTCTCTACCATGGCCTTCATTGATATTTTTGGCAATTTGTGCTGCACTGGCTTTTCTGTGGGATCGGACCAGACGGGCTAGCCTTTGGTCCCTACAGGAATGTGGCACTGGAATTGCACCTAATATTATAGTGTTGACCGTGATAAACAATCTGTATTCTTCTCTATTATTGTCAGGTGTAAGAATGGTAGACTTACCAGTGCGGGGGTATCTATAGACATCTGCTTTGCGTTCCTCCAGAGCTGGGGAAGGTACATGTATGATCTCTACCTCAGACTCATCCACCTCCTCGTACAGCAGCTGCATTGTTTTACAACCTTCTGCATCTAAACCGAGTTAAGAGAGAGCATGCTAACTTAATTAACTGAAAAGGCTTTCAGGAAGTCAAAACATTTACCTTTTAAAAAAAATAAGACTGGGAAAGTGGGGGGAAAAATGAAGCACACCTGCACTTTCTTAAAACATCTTTGTGAAAGTGAATTATTGAACAAACCTTCAGAGACAGCTGGACACCACCAGTAACCAGTAAAACGATCAAACTCCTCCTGAATCACAAAGGTTGCGACCCCAGCTGACTTTGGGTCATCCTTTACATTATTTAAGCCTGCACCAAAAATACAATAAAGCAATTCATGAGAATCCACAAAATGATTATAGATATATAATAATCATGAAGTAGGTTTGGTTGATTGGGAAGCTTTAACACTCTTTCCTTTAGCAAATTCATTTGCACAATGCTCATGTCTGTTACATTTAGATTATTACATGGGACTATGTGCTGTGCAAAATGTCACCTTTATGACAAAAAGTCAGTCTTCGCTCCTCTCTGGTTTCAATATTTGTCACCCACAGGTCATTGTTGTTGATGAACGCAATGAAACTGGGGTCACCAGGGCAGATCTTGGGGTCCATTCGAATCCCTGAGCACTGGGTCTTAATCTCTACTGGCTTCATGGGTGCCGACTGCTGAACAGGACGCCATTTTTTAAGACAGTAGAACAAATGTTACACTGTAACAACATGATTTATTTTTTTTTATTTCTGTTAAAAATTGGAAGAGAAAATAATCATATTGACTCACAATGAAGCCATTACGTCCACCGTCGTGACAATAGAAAAGGCTGTTACTAGCTTGGAAAAGGAAAAGGCCACTTCGCGCATGGTAGTCGTAGGATGTGATGCCAAACACACCGAGACGTTTCCTCTCGCGAAGGAGCTCCTCCTCCCGGGAGTACACACCATGTTGGGGTGTTGCCTAAAAATAAACAGGACCGAATGGCTAAGGTGGTTAATCATTCCTGATTGGCAAACGCTGATCAGCCTTGGCTGTGTGGAAAACACGCTCCTGCCTACTCATCCTTTCTTGCCGTTTAATACCATTTAATAATTTAACATTATATACACATTCAGTTTATAATAATGTTCTCATTTGTACAGGTGTGGAGATGTTAAAAAAGAAGGCATTAATCAAGTTACACTCAAAGATGGAAGAACAAATATGAAGGGATAGCTGTAGGAGGAAAAAGACAAAAGACTTCTGTGATGCTCATTTAGAGGTGCTAAAGGCTGATGCGAAAAAGAACAGCAATAAGTGAAAAACAACATAAAAAGCTTAAATAAGATCAAATTAAGTTTATACTGAGAAAAAGTATAAAAACCATTTGTCTTTTATCTTACTGAAGGTTACGGTATAATGTGGGTGAACACAGATGACTAAGAAATTTGTTATGAACGTTTTTGAGACCAAAACTGGATACATTATAAAACCAGCCTCACCTGTAGGCCATTCATATTTATGACTATTTATTCATTCTAGGAGGCACATAGTTCAAACATTATTGGAGTCATCTTTTATAAAACTCTCTTCCCAATTCTCCATAATGCTTTTCCTGTACATGGTCCTGTCACAGGAGACTCAGGGCATAAAGCAGGCTACCAGTCCATTGCAGGGGGCAAGCATTCACACAAACACTACAGGCAATTTGGAAAATGCCAATTAGTGTAATGGGCAACTCTTTGGACTGTGGAAGGAACTGGAGTACACAGAGGAAACCTTATAAATAAGTCAGTGGAAGATGAACTGATCTCTAAAAGCCATAATGTTAAAGCTAATACATTCCTTTAAATGTATAATTTAAAAACGTATGGGCTACCCAACAGATTTGGGCTCTCAGAAAATGTTTAACCAAGTCACAGCCCTTACTTAGCTAATTAGGGCTTATCATTGTTAGGAAAGGCCAGATGATGCAAATTTCAAAGCTTTATAAATACTTTGGCTTATTAAACCATGTCCCAACTATTAGCAGACATGGGCTCCATTAAACAGCTGCCTACCATTCTAAAAATTATATAAAACTAATGCCTACAAAGCAGGTGAAAACTTTCAGAGGTAGCTTTTTTCTCAGTTTATAATGTAATTTTTTAAAAATGGCAGTTAACAGGAAGAGTGGAGGTTGGAGGAAGTTGTGGGTACAATTTTATGAGAGAACTGCACATAAGATTTGGTGGAAAGGCAAATTAAAACCTAGGTTTGACAGAAAAAAATCTAAACAAGCCTGATCCTATTTGGAAACATATATATATATACATATATATATATATATATACAGTATATATATATATATATATATACACACACACATTATATAT
>JAOVVA010000036.1:6532956-6570229 GCA_028565275.1 Leiocassis micropogon | reverse complement strand
ACCTCCACATCATTGCATTCAGTTTTTATTCACGATTTGTATAGTGTCCCAACTTTTTTGGAATCCGGTTTGTATTATTACTATTATTATTATTATTATTACCATCAGTAGTATTTGTATAAATGCATTGCTAGCAAAATGTTGTTCCTTTCTCTTTAATGTTTCTGGAAACAAATTGCTTTTCCTAGAAAGCACCATGACCAGAGTTTCTGCAGCCAGGAACACTTTCCAGGAGCTTCAAGGAATTTTTCCTCCATTATAATTACAAATCAGATTTAATGTTAAAAACAATGTGGCAAACCTGTGCCATCACTAATTTCTTCACACCATTAAAGCCTTTACATTTCTGAACTTTTTATTTCTACAGATATGAAATTGAAACTTATTACACTTTATCGTTTTATTCAAACAGCTCTAAGTTTAACATTAACCTTCTTGCTTCCTGCTTTTTAGATTAACATTCATTATTTCAAATGAGCAGTCAATTAGTTTTACAATTACGAAAATGTAAAAAATTAACCAGGTATGAACTGGCACGATACCGTTATCAGTCTGAAACCAAGCTCATATACTCATACCCAAACAGATGACATGAAACAATGAGATCTGGACACATTTCTGGATTAATGATGACAATGAATGCAAACCTGTTCCCTGTGTAGTTGTACTAAACTAAGTAGCCCTGAGGAGGTACTATAGCCCCTTGCCACAATACACATAACCTGGTGAAACATCTTTATAGCTGTTGAACCGTACGAGCATGCAATGGCATTAAAACATGACAGCAAGGTGTCATGACATAAGGGAATTCATGAACATCCGATGAAAATTCTGCCATGCTTGCAGGCACTGAGGCACGTGGGCTGCCTTTCATAAAGGTCAATAATGCTTGGAAAAAAGTTGTTCCCTACTAGCAGCACATGGAGACAACTGAGAAAAATGCGGGCAGGGGTAGCTCAGTGGTTAAGGTATTATCTACTGATCGGAAAGTCCCAGGTTCAAACCCCACCACCATCAAGTTAACCCTGTCGGACCCTTGAGGCCCCTAACCCTCAAATGCACAGTTGTATGAGGGTGAGTCAAAAACCATCCACACTCTGGCAGTAGAATTTATTTTAATTAACTTAACTAAGTAAAGACAAATACATAACTTTTTGACATAATCTTCTTGCATTTCAATACACTTTGCCCACCTGTCAACAAGCTTTTGCATTCCCTCATTAAAAATGTTTTAGATTGAGCTGCAAGCCACAAATGCACGGCTGTCTTCACTTCTTCATCAGAAGTGAATCTTCATTCTTGTAGGGCTGCTTTTAGATGTCCAAACAAGATGGGGCATGATCAGGACTATTAGGAGGATACTTTACCATCTCAAAACTAAATTGTTGCATAGGGTTGACTGTGGGCAGATGTGTGCAGAGATGCATTGTCATGCAGGATCACAAACCCTTGTAGTGTAGGCTTCAGCTCTTTGATCAGCATTTCACTGTTGAAATGTCGAGCACTCTTGATTGTTGAACCAAAACTGACCCTTGAGAATCTCAGAAAAATTTAAGCATCAATTTTCCAGCTGATGGCTGAGCTGTTAACTTTTTCTCGGTCGGCGATTGATGTTTCCGTTCCATATTCTGCCATTTACTTTTAGGCTCGTAGTGATGAATCCATTTCTCATAATGATTATCCTAAAGAAACGTTCACCATCCTTAGAGTATCAAAATTCCAAATTTTGTTTGCATATATGTGAACGCTTCTGTTTATGCTCTTCCGTAAGTTGTTTTGGCACCAGGTACAGCCTCAGATCACAAAAAATGATCTCTTCTTTTGCGCAAATCACAAGTGGGGCTCTCATTTTTTTTCTCATGCCACAGTTACAAATGAACTGATGTAACACGTTCACATCTGCACAGCAGTGACTGGGGGACACAGTAGCTGTGAAAGGAAAGCGTTGATAAGACAGGGCAGGCAACAAAAGTTTTAATATAACCAGAGTGCGATAATTTTTCCTCCTCACACTCGTATAATGAGTTGGCTCGAGAATAAGGGCATCTGCCAAATGCCGTAAATATAAACAGACACTTCTGATCGCTTATTCCACAAGTTGAAAACTTGACACATTCTCTGTCTAAAAATAAAACAGGAGAAGCTCAGTCATCCGTGAGAAACTCAGAGTAGAGCCGCTACTTCTTTACGTGGAAAGGAGTCAGTTGAGGTGGTTCGGGCATCTAGTAAGGATGTCACCAGGACGCCTCCCTAGGGAGGTGTTCTTGGCATGTCCAGCTGGTAGGAGACCACGGGGCAGACCAAGGACTAGATGGAGAGATTATATCTCCACACTGGCCTGGGAACGCCTCGGGATTCCCCAGTCAGAGTTACCTAAGGTGGCTGCGGAAAGGGAAGTTTGGGGTTCTCTGCTGGAACTGCTACCCCCGCGACCCGACTTTGGATAAGCGGTTGAAGAAGGATGGATGGTAATTATTCTTGATGATAATTTAGCACCTTTATACCGGTTGATAGCAATCTCCACATGTGTCATGTGATACTTTAAAAAATTAATAAAATGATGCCGTCAGGACCATGGCAGCTTCACTAAATATACATCCTGAAGCCCGGTTTGATGACTACGGCTCTGTGAAGGCACAGTTACTGTACATCAAGCAGTGAGGCCTCTTACAAACATCACACAGGCATGAAGGAAGGCGACTAGAAAGTCTACAACCAAATCATTTGCAAGGTTGTGATTTTTTAAAATTATTTTTCACAACTGTGCTTCACAAAAAAAAAAAAAAAAGTCTGTTAGTTGTATCTAGGCTGCAGTTACAAACAAGGAATAAAATGACAAACAATATTGCATAATTCACACAACTTAATACAGAATTTAAACCTCATTAGACAGTAGGTTTGCTGCTTTAAATAAACCGAGCTAAGGTGACTGTCACACCGGATACAGTTAGCAAGCTAGTCAGACCGGTTTAAGGGGAAACTACTCTACTACAACAATTCTACCTCATAAAATTTATTAATATAATGTAATTTAACTACATTGTAAATGAAAAAAAAATCACAACTAATTAAAGAAGGCGGACACCGTTTGGACCCGCTATCTATAAGCTAATTGAAGTTAGCTTAAAATCTAGCTTAGCTGCCCAACCTACCTATATAGAATCCTGCCATTGACAGTCGAGTGCATTCACTAACACTAAGTTAAACTGCTCATATGGTCAAGCATTAAGAGCTAAATCACGTTTAAACGCTGGGAAACTAGTACTAGCTAGTTACCAAGCTACAGAGAATGACTAGGCAGGCTATAAACCGGCTAACCGGGGAAGCTAACTAACCCAAGGCTAAGTGGCGAAAGGGTGGAACTGTGGACTGAGTTACACAAAAGCACTGATGTGTGATTCGGGTTTGGTTGGATTGTTAGTGTCCGTTTTATTTTCTTCAATTAAAAAAATGACAAAAGCAAATGAATAACACTGAAACGAATTAGCATAACTATAACGATTTCAATAATACGCTAGCTATAACAACATAAGTGTTGGCGTTAGTTGTGGATACAAAGACAATAAAAAAAAAGGCTGGCTCAGCCATCTTTGACGTGTTATTACAATATATTAATAGCTAGTTTGTCCGTAACCATGCTAATCACATGACTAGTTAAACTACCTAGCTAACAATGACAGTTAACAAGCTAGCTAGTATTAGCTATATAGCTCAGTAAGGTTAATAAAACCACAGACAGCGAGTGTAACGGACTAAATCCAGTGTGCTGTTGTTAAAGCGAGCCGATCAATTACAGACATCTAGGATTACGGCTGTAAAAACAACCCCTTTTGTCCTTTTCTCTTAATTCATGTGTTGTGTGTTTATGAATGACTGGCGTACAGGACAGGACGTTAGCTACATTACCCTACAGAGCTGCTTGCTATCGTCGGCCCCAACGGGGGAAAAAAATAAATAAATGAAAATGAAATTACTGATTTAATTAAATGTCGGATTATCTCTCAATCATTGTGCAAAGAGCTACTTACAGGGATACCCTTTAAAAAATCTCTCTCATCTGTGACCCTCTGGCTCTTTAAGCGATTTTCCGGATAATTTCAGTCTCCATAGCCTGTGAACAACACAAAGCACAGGAACTCACGAAAACTGGAACGGACAGACATCCAAGAGCATCCTCACTTCCGGTCGGA
This sequence comes from Leiocassis micropogon, assembly GCA_028565275.1. Taxonomy (NCBI): domain Eukaryota; kingdom Metazoa; phylum Chordata; class Actinopteri; order Siluriformes; family Bagridae; genus Leiocassis; species Leiocassis micropogon. The sequence goes on along the minus strand of JAOVVA010000036.1, from coordinate 6,566,039 downwards.
CGGCTTTACGAAACCACACTTCCTGTTTGCGCGAGCGGGATCAAAGCAGAACAAAAATATGTAGAACAATATGTAAAGCCTGTTTCTGTGACATTTTAAACTAATGTCAAGAACGCCAGAGTAAAATAAATAAAAAATACGAATGACTTACGTGCTTGCATGATGGGTCACACGGTTCAGTGTACACGTGTATGCTGTACAAGGCTTACTGTTACTCCTAAATGTGTCATGGTTTTTGATGAAGCGGAATACCTTCATCTTTTAAATAAAATTTTATTTTTTCGAACAAAACAACAACACAATCCCAAACAACATCGGCAGGGAGGATAAAAGGAGTAGTAAATAGCAAGTAACGACAGACAAAATGTGCTAAACACACATTTGAGAAGGAGGAACAAAACCGGACAGGAGCATCAGTAGTTTAGAGAGACAGATTTATACACACTTCAGGAAAAGAAGAGTAGTTTAATGTATGTTATATTAATATAACATTAATTATGTTATTACATTATTAATATTTATTTCAATATATAACGTATAGCAATAAATTTTGTATTAAAATATTTATTTATACAAGTTTTTCATTTCCTGAAGTGTGTATACATTGGCTGACTCTATATACATACATATATACAGTAGCCTATATATATATATATATATATATAAATATATATATATATATATATACACACACACATTTAAGTAATACAATTCAAAAAGTGAAGTGTTCATTGCTTTTGCATAATTTTGATGATTATGGCTTACAGCTAATAAAAAAACCCAAAATTCAGTATCTCAGAAAATTTGAATACAGTGGAACCTTGGTCTGCGAGCATTTTGCAAGACGAGCACAATTTTTAAATAAATTTTAACTTAATAAACGAGCGAGGTCTTGACATACGAGTAGTACTCATGCACTTTGTCTGCTGAGGCACTGGATCTTCTCCTCTTCATGCTGCAGGATTATGGGTAATTGTCTCCATAATCAGTCTCAGGCCATATCTACACGTAGTTGTTTATTTTTAAAAACAGATTTTTCTACCTTGTTTTTTAAAATAATTTTGTTCACACACCCCATGTTTTAAAAATATGTTTGTCCACATGAAAACGCAAAATGCCCTGTTAAGTGTTGTTAGGAGCCACCCTAATCAACAGGGGGCCAATCAGAAGCCTAGACAAAACATTACTGGTTGCGCTTTGTAGAAGTCCGACCGGGTCTCATCCAAAACCGCTGCTGCTATCTGCAGGGTCTGAGTTGTCGGAGTTTTGTATGTAGCAGCAGTGAGCTTTGTATGTGTATATATATATATATAAATGGAAATAAATAGTTGAATGCAATTTTCAATTGTGCATACATACATAAAACTGCTGAAGTACATATTGCATAGAATTAGTCATTGCATACATTATTGCAGACTGTGAGAGGTAAAGGCTTATATACAGTATGGGACTATGAGATTTGTTCTGTTTTCCCCCTTACTGAAGCTTGCTGCTTTGGTGTTATTAGTGACTGTTCTCTTTCAGTTTTTTCTTAGCAACTGCATAATACACTGCTTGGCCAAAAAAAAAAAAATTAAAAAAAAAATTGTACACTCTGAAATGTCATTGAACTTCCTTAAGCTTTGATTATGGCCAAGGCATTGTTTTGATACGCTCATGCAATGTTACAACATTCATTTCAGTCCAGAGTCGCATTAAGTTCTTTCCAAGATCCAAGATCTCTGAAGCCTTTTCCAGCACATCCCAAAGATTCTCAGTGGGGTTAAGGTTCATGTGTGAACATGATATACTCCCTGAACCTTTTTATTTTATGCAAATTTTTTTGTTGTTGTAAAATTGATGGGAAAACGTGGTTATTCAGTAAATTCAGGTAGTCAGTTGAGCACATAACCTTACAGAACATTGACGTGACCAACAGAAGCAGCACCGGATCATAACACTTCCCCCACAGACTTGTCACTAGGCCTGATGGGTGCATCACTTCATCTCCCTGTCTCCTTACCCTGATGCACTCATCACTCTGGAACAGGGTAAATTGGGACTCGTCAGTTTCCAATGCTCCACAGTCCTTTCTTCATGCTCTATAGCAAATTAAAGCCTGCCTGATGAGTGTTTTTCTTAAGGCCATACAGGTGTTAAGTCCCGGGCCCTTGTGTTTTCTTTAAATTGAGCATTTGGAAATGCTCTTAATTTCACTGTTAAACATGGCTGTAAGTCCTATTTTTGTGTGAGTAACTATTTAATTTAACTAAACATTTACGTGATCTCCCATCACACTGAATCTGGATATTTTTCTTACCACACTTCTTCCTAAAAGACGTTGGTTCACCATTTTCCTTCCAGGTTTTAAAAAGGTACTCTTAACCCAAGTTCAGTAGTTTCATCAATCTACTTAGTTGTTTTCTTTGCTTGATGCAGAACAATATTTTAACGCTTCCGGAACAGAGCGCAGGATATGTCCTCTGACCCTAAGCTACTCACTAAGTACTTATAAAAAAAAAAAAACAGTCACAAGCAGTCAAACTATGAAAACAATTCAAGAATCCCTTAAAAACACAGAGGTTTTACATCTGATATGATACTTTCCAGGGTTTATTTTAAAAACAGGCAGTAAGCTGTTGTATCTGTCCTCCTGGGTCTCTGCTGCCCTCTAGTGTCCCACTGATGCTGAAGTTCTCGCAACAAAAAGTAAAATAAAACAAACCCCAGGCAAACTGCACTTATCCCCTGATCTTTTGAATATATCTAGGAACGCCACTGCATTCGACTGATTTCCTTTCACGGTCTGTGCAAAGCAGCATTCGTATTTTAAATGGCTTTTTATGGCTTATGTACTTGTGGGCACCGCAGTTGCAGACAGTCAGTTCTTGGCGTTTTTAATAAAAATATTTTACCACATGTGATCGCTAGATGGCGATATTTATCAATAAGTACTGAGTTCCGTTTGTCGTGAAATAACGCGGGTATTACTGTACCTGTAACTGCTGTACATTTCCTCACGGGGAATATACATCGATATTTAAAAAATATATTTTTATCTGGACCTTTAAACATGTCAACATGTCAGTTAGTGTGTGTGTGTGTGTGTGTGTGTGTGTGAGAGAGAGAGAGAGACATGTGACATGTTTTTGTGTGTGTGTGTGAGTGAATGTTAACATTTGTGATGTGTGAGTGTGTAGAATAGGGGAATTTTATATTAAGACATCCAAAAAGCATCACACTATGATGTCACTCAATATGATGTCACTGAATATAATGTCACACAAAAGGTTATTAACCACTTTAACCAAGTTAACACTTTAACTTTAACCACCAGCATAAGTTGAAGGCGTCATCACGGCTGACCTGTTTGAGATATCAAAAATCCCTTTACAATTTTGCAATGTCTTGAGATCAAATAGGCCCGGTTTAGTGGCGATCATATAAATTCCCTAGGAAGAGTGTATGAAAATAGTTTGGGAGCATTTTGCATTTTGAATTAGGGCTGATGTTATAGTGCTTGGGCCATAATAATAATAATAATAATAATAATATTTCAGGTTGAATTTGATAAGGTTGATAATCTTACATCTTGTTTACGTTAAGCTGTACTTCTTTCGTCAATAGTCAAATAGAATTCCTGGAGAGTAAATCATAGATGAGAAATTGAGAAAATGGATCAGACAAAACACGACTTCAGCGCATAAAAATTCACTTATACCACTTCAGTGCTGTTATCTCAGCTGTGAAAATATTAACTAATCCCAGTAAAAACATTTAGTTTAGATTTTCTAATTAATATCTATTGGTGCAGGTGTGTGTTAACATTGAGCAAGTAGCTCTTTTGTAGCTTTTTTAAAAGTAGATTATTAAATCTGCCACATAACTGTTCATAACATCGCTTTTACTCGACATTCAGATTTCTTTTATGGTATAGATATCCAAGTACTTTTATAAAATTCTGTCCAGCAGTCAATTTAAGACAGTTGATGCAGACAGAAGATGAGACTGGTTTGGGGTCCTGCCCTGCGAAGGACTGGCACCCTGTCCATGGTGTTCGCCGCGCCTTGCCCTAAGTCTCCTGGGATAGGCTCCAGGCCCCCTGCAACCCTGTATACAGGATAAAGCGGTATAGACGATAAAGATAGCATTGAAAGAGCAAGTTCTGACAAATGTACAGACAAAACCTCTTTTATTTATATATAAATATAATGTTGGAAGGGTATAGTATTGTAGGGGTTAGTACTGTTCCCTTCAACCACCAGGGCTGAGAGTTCGACTCCTTCCATGGGGTTTGCATGTTCTCCTTGAGGTGTCTCCTGGGCACTCAGTTCTCCGACTATCTGTTGTGGTCCCTAAACACAAGCAGCATCCTGAATATCAGTGGAGGCTTTGTGTTCATCACAGTGGTCAACCTTCAACAGTGCACAAGGCCTGACTGGGTGCATCATAGTGTGGTTTAGTAATCTGAGCATACAGGACCTTTAAAACACCTCTACAACTAGCAGAAACTGCATAGAAAATGCAATAAATATACCAGCACAGAGTTTGCTCCACTGCTCATAGAAATGCAGAGCAAGAGCCCAGTCTCTCTCACCCTGTTTTCCCCAGTCTCCTCTAGCGAACACTTCTGATGCATCATTGAACACTCCTTCTGGCTCATAGATAGCTTATTCCCTCAGGCCATTAGGATCCAGTCAGGCACTAATTGTTGTTCACTACATAGAGTCTGTCAATTCAACTGCAAATATACTTAAATTTAATAGAAATTTAATCTTCTTCATTGTATCCTTGTATCTTTTTCACTAGTACTTATTCGTGAGTTGTGCATTTTATCTGTATGTTATGTCGTATGCAGTTAAAGAATGTAATCAAAAGAAAAAGACAGACATTTCTTAAATTGAAATATTAAAATAATTAAAATATGTTATGATCAATAAAAATGGTTAGGTTTGCCAACATATTTTGGGAATAACTAATTTTCTTCATAATATTAAGTACTATATAGAAACCAATGTTCTGAAAGTCAGACAAAATAATGAGCTGGATTTTTATTATCCTATATCGGTCATATGTGTTACTATGTCATTATAATAGTTACATTTTTATAAATTGTCGCAAATCACAATTTTGAATTATGCACCCAGGAAATATCAAACAAATTGTATGTGCGGTTATAGGGATTAAATAAAAAAAAGGGGGTTTTAGGATTCAGAATGTGGCATGTGTAAAAAGAATTATGAACTTCAGTCAGTTTTTTGAACAATTTTTTCTTTATTTTTACTACAAAACACTAGTTCCAGTGGAGGGGAAATTCCAATACTACAACGTACAAAGATGTCCTGTACAATTGTGAGTGCTTTTATCCTGGTCAGGGGCCCAGTGGATTTGAAAATTATCCTGGCAACCCTGCATAGGACACCCATCCATCACAGTGCACCATACACACCTTCCCACCAAGGAGCAATATTTATTTCACTTCATGACATTGATATGTTGGAGGAAATCCAAAAGAACATGGGGAAAACATACAAATCTCCACAGAGACACTAACCCAAAGCGCAGGTTCGAACCTAAGACTCTGAAGCTGTCATGCAGCTGTACTGTAGTATAACGCTGGGATGTATTGAATAACTGACTGCAAGCCAGGCCTTATCCTACAACACCATGCTCTTTTTTTCTGTAATTCTCTTGTGACTTGAAGGAAGGAAAATTGCCATGTGAGCAATTCGCAATCTAGTGTTAAGTGTTGTCAGAAGAGTAGAGGCTGCTAGGAAGATTTAGCAGCAGTAAAGTAGAGACCAAACTCATTTTGGGTTTAAATGCAAATACAGACACAAATACGAACACTTGGAGCCCTAAAGATATGCACACAGTGTTACTGTGTCAAAACCCATACTTCCCTTACTGGATTGGAATGTGCTTCCTCAAAAAGCACATGTGGATCTGATTTTAAAATGTCTCATGTTCTTTTGTCAAAAAAAAAAAAAAAATTACCACAAGGGTCGCATTCAGTTCACATGGATGTTATGTGTTTTCGGAAACATTTGTGCTTATTAAATTCTGCATGCTCATAAAACCCTTTATAAGAATAAAGAATAACTACCTATAATTAAAAAATGAGTGTCTATTTGTCTAATTCGGCATTTTAAATATCTGTGAATGAAATTGAAAGTGCACTTGTATTTTTGTAGAAGAGTATTGGGGCATAAAGGTACACCCTGGACATGCCAAATGTAATTTGGAAATGCCAAATACCCTAATCTGCATGTCTGTGGAAGGAAACTAGAGTACCAGGAGGAAACCAACTCTAATCTAAAAATTCTAGAAATTCTTGGAATGTTTCAATCAAATTCTGATTAAACTTAATAGTCTCAACTTAAGATTCAGTTTATCTATCTTAAAGCATACCTATGTTAAAACAAGAATCCATAATGAAACTAATAAGAAAGTAATAAGTAGTAAATAGATGGATAATAAGTGGGTTAGAGTGTATTTCCAAGTATTTTAAATATTTCCAATATAGCGATGCTGCATGGAGACTCTTTTAATTTCCTAATTAAAAATGTCACAAATCTTTTTTTTCTACCAATAAAACATACATAAGAAATTGTAATGTTTATTTTAATTAGCCATTTATTACATCATTTATAGTATAAAAGCAATAACAAGTCATGAAATATTCTTATATTTAATGCCTTCACTTTTCTCACTTCTAATAAATTCTAAATCAAATGTTATTGTTTCAGATGGCATATATAACAAAACAAAACTTAACTCACATATCTAGAACCTGTAAATAGAAGTTACTCTGCCTCTTTGCATGCATGAATGAATGACTAAATGGAATGTAACTTTTATAATCTAAAACCAGTTAATAAACATAAAAGTTTACATGATCCGAACTAAACCATTGTATATTATTAAAAAGTTGGCATGATGATAAATAACAATAGCAGTGAATTTCATGATCAGTTAAACCAAATGATTCCTAAATTGAAAGCAAGAATCTTATGTTTGGAAAAAAAAAAAAAAAAAAGCTGATTGCATGAGCGGAAATGTTCTCCTAATAATGGTGAGTGTTTTTAAGCTTTGCATTTGTCAGTGGTTTCTGCCTGAGTCTCCTCCCTTTTTCCAAACCGCTGGCCGAGTTCATTAGTCAAGACGGAACAACAGGATTTCTGAAAACAATAACAACACAAATAAAGCTTAAAATAAAACAAGTTTTCAGAGACTTTTTTAATTTTCCTATTTAATGGCATACATGCTGTACAGTATGGCTAATATCTACTGAGTAAATATATTCAGAAAAATAATAACAAGCAAGGTAAGAAAGAAGCCAGCTGTCACTTGAAAAGAGTTGCAGGAGGACCTGAAAGTGGCAGGAACAGTTACACAGAAAGTAATACGTATTGTACCTAGACATATTGGAGGAGGATTTAAGAATACAACAAAGAATGTAGATAATATCATACCCTTTTACTTAATGCAGAAAAAAAATATCTAGTGTATTGCTATTATACTCTTATGATACATAACTGTATGCTAAAAGAAGTATGCACAACCTGGAAGTTTAGTTTAGAATTTTTAGATGAATGCGTCCAATATTATAAAAACATGGTAGATGTGATGGGTTTACTGCAAAATGGGCTAAATAAATTCTGACAGTTTTGAGAAAAACAACTATTTGTTTCACTAAAAAATGATGTGAAAAAAAAATGTGATTTTTTAAAAATGATTTTGCAAAGCACTATGAATCCACCTATTTAGTTTGGCAAAATTTTCAGCCAACACATCAGACTGTAGTTTTGTTTGTGCCAATCTAAATAGGCAATATAGGATCAGTATTATTTTGGGTTATAGTTAGAATTATATAGAAATATATCAAAATATCAATCAAAATAAAGCAAATCATCAATCAGCTGTGGTTACTTTTTGTAGCGTGCCATACTGCCAGCAAATCAAGGAGAAAAAAAATCAGGTTTGTTGTTCCCAAAACCTTTTTAATGACAAAGATTTGAAAATCATGAAAAACAAAAAAAGAATTTGCTGTGTGTGCCACGGCAAACAGAGAAAATAATTTGCCAGATTGTGTGAAAACACAAAATGGTGTTTATCATGTTTGGTCCCACATTGTAGAAATTGTACAGTGTACAAATAGTTTTAGGTAGTGTATTTTTATGGCCAAATTGCACCACAAAATGTTAATGCTATATCTATCATAACCCACCCACCTGCTGTAGATTAGCAATGTTGCGTGATTTGGCAGTCAACTCCATAAGGGCAAGAACGAGTCCCAGCCCCAAGCCGAGAGCCAAAAGCAGGAAGACACCCTTCAGGCTGCTTGGCTTCAGTGATGAGGCCTGTGCATCTTCTGCCACACAGCTGCTCGCCCACCATTTATTACGCAGATAATCCAGTACTCCAGTCTCACTCAGCTGGAGAATGGCCACACTCAGGTTTTTCAGAAGGGGAAAGCCTTGGAACACACACACACACACACACACACACACACACACACACACACACACACACACACACGCACAGTGCAAGAATATTACTGAGATTAAGGGACCAATCCCACTGAGCGTATAATTCATCTGTCAAAAAGGCTTTATGGCTCTGATTAGAATATAGTTGCATAACATTTACATTTAGCAGACGCTCTTATCCAGAGCGACTTACATTTTTATCTCATTACACATCTGAGCAGTTGAGGGTTAAGGGCCTTGCTCAAGAGCCCAACAGTGGGAACTTGGTGGTTGTGGGGTTTGAACCTGGGATCTTCCGAACCGCAGTCCAATGCCTTAACCATGCTCTCAAAGTGTACTTTTTAAAAAAAATATGTTTCCTCCAAGTTGCCAGGTTTCCTCCCACTACCCAAAAGCCTGCCAGTACATGGACTGGCTATGCTAAATTGCTCCGAGGATGGACGATATTTGGCATGGTGTTCTACAAAAGATGGATAGTGCTTCTGGAACTGGCACCACTGGTCCACCTGACCTGGATAAACTACAGATAGTTTTGACCTAAGAGCAACATGGGACTGATGGTGTTAAGTGTTGGTTTGATGTGCACTAACCCAAAGGAACTGCAATGCTGTAGCCTCTCATGCCGATGATCTCAGGACAGCGCGTTAGGTTGCAGTAACGTGCCGCAGCTAAATCCAGAGACACAGACTCCCCAATGAAGGCATACTTTCCCTCCAGAGCCAAGTTGATGCCTTCTTCCATTGTAAGGGCATAGGACTGTTTTCTTTCCATGTTTTCATAAATGTGTCGGTAGGTAGGATTGTTGGAGTTCTACTTGGACAATGAAATAGCATATCAGAAAGAATCCCATTAATTTGTGGTAGCGTGAGATGTAAGCATCAAATACACTTCCTAGTAAAAAGACCCAAACTAATATTTAATTGGACTGCCTTTAGGTTTGATTATGGCGCACAGTCACTGTGGCAATGTTATGGCTAACTTATATGATGTCACAACATTTATTTTCATATGATTCACAACCTCTGCAGTTTGTCCTGGCATGCTGTCAATCAACTTCTGGGTCACATCTTGACTGATTGCAGCCCATTCTTGTATAATCAATGCTTGGCGTTTGTCAGAATTTGTGGGGTTTTGTTTGTCCACCTGCCTCTTGAGGATCGACCACAAGTTCTCAATGGGATTAAGGTCTGGCGAGTTTCCTGGCCATGGACCCAAAATTTCGATGTTTTGGTCCCAGAGCCACTTGGTTATCACTTTTGAATTATGGCCTGGTGCTTGACACAGGACTGATGGTAGTACTCACATTTTCTTCAACAGACAAACGTTTAGGAAACGGGTGGACAAACAAAAAAACTGTAAATTCCAAACTCCAAGCTTTGATTATATAAGAATGGGCTGCCATCAGTTAGGATGTGGCCCAGAATTTTATTGATGTGCTGGGCCAGGGCAAATTGCAGAAGGGCCAGCACTGCAAATATTGACTCTTTGCATAAACTTAATGTAATTGTCAAAAAAAGCCTGTAACACTTATTAAATGCTTCTAATTGTACTTGTGTGTATACTTGTGGTACACTTAAATGTACCATAGTAGCATCTGATGCATGGAAGCATGGATGTTGGCCAATCTGCCTTACCTTAAAGAAAGCTTGTGAGGAGGAGCCCTTAATTGTCCCATAGTCAATTACATTTTGGTTCGCCAGGTCTTCAAAGCTTTGAATTGAGAGCTGCTTGTTATCCATTTGCAACCACGAACTGAGGTTGGCAAAGTAGCAGGCCAAGACAACCAATGAAAATAACCACCAGATGGCAGTTATCACCCGTCCTGAGAAGGACCTGGGGTGTGGACCAGCACCTAACATAATGGAAAAAAAAGATTTAAACGTCTCTTAAGTGGAACTGTTTGCTTAGATATATTTAAAATGACAAGACATTAATGTTCTTTAGTATATAATAGTAGAACTTAGTGTCCACCTTGAAGTGTTAAAGCTCCTACAGTGTACCAGAAGCTGTGTGCGATGGTAAAGTGATTTTCCTCCCTCTGAGGCTGGCTCCATTCAGACGGGCTAATTCTTTATAAAACACACCACACACAATTCATGCATTCCCAGTCATACTACATTCTACTGTCCTTAGTAACAAGTTTAATTCTTATTTAAATAATGTGCTCTATTCGATGATCTGATTGAAGATGAGTGTCTTACCGAGCCACCAAAAAGAGACAGAAGGAGGTAAGCAAGTAAGCAACCAGCAGGCTGATCCACATCTCACTGGAGAAAAGGTTAAAAAAGCTGAGGTACTGTGAATCATCTGACGCAATGTCTTTGCTCATGATAAAACTAAGTCCTGTCTGCATGAATGGTTTGGTCAAGTCCACAGCTTCCTCCCGACTGGCAGTGAGGGTAAGCGGAGCCATGGCCAGATCTGCTTCCTAATGAAAATATATGCACATACATACATACATACATACTTGAACAAAAGGCATGTACTGTAAAGTTATTTTCGACATTTCTAATGGTGTAAGCATAGAAATGGATTATCATTGGGTTGGTTGCTGTGGGCTAACAGGGCCACAGACACTCTCAGACATAAAAGTCAACATTGTTCTGATTGTTCCCTTCTTGTGTCTTCTTGAGACCAACCATCAAGATCAATGTCCTTGCAATAAAGTAAAATAATTTAAGACACATTATTTAAAGTACACACCATGTGCACTTTTATAAGGAAAAAGCTACATACAAAAAGTTTTGGCATTCCACATTGGATTATTTACTGCTAACAAATATTATAGGGTGAATCATTGTGAATTTATATGTTATTAAGCACAACAGCCATAAATGCCAAAAAAATATGAATAAAATAAAGTAAAGTTTTTAATAAAATTACTTAATATGGACTTAATATCTAAAAATGCTGGACGTATGTTTCTGCAAGATTATGTTGAATTGTGTTAGAATTATAACTTGGAAAGACAAAATTATTATTTCAGTCTAAAATTCTTATTTGATTATATTTATAGACTTTCCTAACTGCCAAACATGAAAAAAAAAGTTATAAATGTTTGTAATTGTTTGAACAGCTAACCATGTTAGCTTTAAAACTAGTGAAATACAGAATCAGGCAAAAAAAAAAATTATACACACTTCAGGAAAAGAAAAAACTTTGTGTATTCATTTCTTTGTCTGACTCTGTAGTTACTGTACCTACCCACAAAGCTAACTAATTTGGTTGTTCTAGTAAACATCTTTAGCTTATGCAATAGATAGACATTATTTACATAAACCAACCATATATCCCATAAGAGACATATAATCATTCCAAAATGAAGTAGACTAAATAAGTTAAATTTTTGACAGATTGGCTTGGAGGATATGCTAAAGGATGTATGTTCTAAAATGAAAAACATATATTCTTTTAAATCGTATGTTTTAATTTGAGCTCACCCCTCTCACAACCTCTCCAATCATCCCAAACCAGTTACCACGCTCGTCCTTGGTCCCGTATTTTCCATCTTTCACCAGGTGAACATTGTACTTGAAGCCAAGTTTCTTGGCAAGTGTAGACAGCAAGTCCATGCAGAAGCCCTCAAACTCTGAGCCTTTTGACATTGTGTATGGTTCTTGCTAAAGAAGAAGTCATTAAGATAGTAAGTATTCACATATTATTTAAAAACAGACATCCAAATCTAAATGATAAAACTGTTCTGATTAGTGCTTATTGCCTACCTTGATGGAGGTCACCTTTAGTGGCTGTGGTTCTGGTGATTAAAAGGTATAATAACATATTTACTTCTATATCACGTTATGTATTGTAATTGCATGTTACAATTATAAAATAAATATGAAAAAAATTTTTTATATTTTAAAATGTTATATTCTTAACCATTAAAAGATGTATTTAATATTTAATTAAGATCAAAATAAACAGTATTTCTACATGGGTATTATAAATATGTTAAATTGGTTAAGGACCAAAGAAAGAAAGAAAGAAAGAAGAGGGGGAAACACTCTTTGTCTTAGTCTGAACTTGAACTCTTGCAAGACATTCCTTGGCAGTTAATGAAGCGTTTCACCATGCTGTGCCGTACTTTGTACTGCTTTTCACATCGAGGCAAATATTCCCAAATTTACTAGACAAGGACAATGTTCCTGTTGTTCTGCCGCCCCCTTTCGTGTGGTCCCAAGCTTCACGGCCACTAATCGTCCTTTAAGGGAATAAACTGCTCAGAAGGACACAGAGGGAGATAAACAGCGGGTTGTTGTTGTGCAGCCTATGGTACCTCCTGTGGTGGAGCAGATACAGAGTCCAAACTCCTGAGTGTTCCAACCCCTGAGAAAGAGACGCCCCAAGTGCTGGGAAAGTGCCCTCCCATTGCATACCCTTAGTCTAACTTCTGTCTATATAGTTCTTCCTAGATTTAGTACTAATTGTTTTGAAAAAAGAACTTTAAAAATAAGACTTTGTGTGTGTTTGTATGAGGTCTCAAACTAGCTGACATGTTTACGGCCAAAACAGTATCGTTGCTGATTTTATAAATTTTTTTGTTATAGATATATTTACAAAAAATGTGTGTGCCAAACAAACTACTTCTGAAGTTTATGCAACATGGAAGTGACCAATCTTGCTTCCCTTAAAATGTCAAGATTTTGGAAAGATGATTTTATATGTGCCCCAAAAATAAAACATTTTCAGCATTACACTGTCTCACTTCAAACAATAATAATTTTAAATGCTAAATATTCATATTTATTATGAGTATTGACACTGAAATTAGTGTACATGTCTGGAATCATATAACCTGTAAAAATTGTTGCTTAAATTGGTAAAAGCATAAAAAGCTCTCATTTTAGAACAATACACTTTATTTACACTTATTTTCATTTTGTTATGAAAAGTTTATTTCTTTTCATGTGAAATCTAAAAATTGGCCGGGTTTCATCTGAAAGACAATTAAGATCACTGAAAATTCTTTATTAAAAAAAGTTACAAACACTACATAAAAGGGCATGAAATTGTATTTAGCAAATGTGTTTCTTTTTATCTGATAAAAATATAAATGTGTATGCATGTTTACAAAAAAAATTAAGCTTGGATCAGGAGATTAGAAGCATTAATTATTATGAAAAATGGTGTTATACAGTATGATCCTATCTAAAAATTCGGGGGTTTTTTTTCACCTGGGTTTAGCACCAATACCATGCTGTGGCCATTACTAAAGTTGAAATTTGTCAGGAATTTAGAAGTCTAATGCAAAATGCACCTAATTACTTTATAACGATATGATTATAGAGATATATAATGATGTAGTTAAAAGGAGCTAGGGATTACTAATCCATAATGCGATAATAAGTCAAAAGAATTAAAACTTTTGTCACTAAAAATGTTGTTAAGACTCTTGCTGAGAAAACCGTATGTTGGAAATAAGGGAACCTTATTCTTCTTTGAGGCTGGGAACTGACACGTTTACAAATTAAGTGTCAAAATGTCTTTTTTTTTTCCAGCATGTTCATCCTAAAAATGTCATGTACATATAACTGAGGCAGTTCCACGGAGATGGAAATCCCTACAGGAGACCGTCAATCACATAATCTTTTCCCCACTACAAAATATGAAAAGCCAACATGCCGTCAGAGCCACAGATATGTCATGGCCTTGTCCTGCATCGCTGACTGCTTGGTTAGAGGGGGCTAATTGATTGCTCACAGTCATTGTTGACCATGGCAGGCTCTTTCTACTATTTTAAATGCAAATCATTTAGAGCAATGGGACACACAGACAAAGCGCCAGAAGGCTGCTGCGACCATTGACAGAGTCAATAAGATGTCAGGACTAGAATTGGCCCTTCCTGCATCCTGCTGGAAGACTCACTAGAGGAAAGCCAAGTTAAAGAAAGGGGATGGAGTAAAGTCAGTATTGATCTAATGCCACCTCCGCTGGAGTAGTTCTTACTGCAAGATTTCTTACTCACCTCTATTCATGTGTATAAGTATGTGTTCTTTTTAAACATTCATGATAATGAATACATCTTATAACTAGAACATCTAGTGTATATCTATAGCAATCCGTCATTAAACAACAATGGCTCCTTATTGCAAATGTATGCATTTGCAATCCTTTGAGATGGCAAATCCAATGACTGTGATGAAGTTAGTGTACAAAGTTTTCACCGAACACAAAAATGTGCAAAACAGTTCGACCACCAGATACATTAAAATTAAATGTGTGATTTGATTGTAACATAAAGTTACCTGCAGTGCAGATGTGAACCACTGCTACAAGAAGCCAGAGAAGTCCCAGAGATGCCATGGTACTGAAACAAAACCATGTAACCATTTATTTGCAACTCTTTGCAAACAAAAACAAAAAACAAACAAATAAACAAAGCACTAATTGCCTCTGTAAAGAAAATCCACATCAACCCATGATTTCTAAAATAGTTATTTTACGGTTCACGGTTTAGTCTGTTCTACTGAAGAACTTAATAAACACAAGATGAAAAGCAGGCATCCAAACCAAAAACAAAATAAAAGATCAAAGAACAAAACAAAAAAAACACATCATACTTACCACTGCTTTACAAACAGCTTCTGTCTGTGTCCAGCACATCACACGTCCCAAAATATAAACCATGAACAAATACCCCAAGATTAGATAATAGCCAATGGGAAAAAGTGGGACGTTCTAGAAAGTGGAGGGAAAGGGGTGAGGGACGGAGACCACGATAATGATTTGTGTACAGGGGAGGTGGAACATGGACGAGTAAGAAGTTGGATTCCAGGAAAAACTCCCCATGATCGTATGAGAATGTTTAAGACATATGTAAAAAATTAAGAAATTTTGGCCTCAAAGATTTAGAAAAAAACAGCTGTTGAGCCATAATATGATAAGATTAATAACTTTTAAGATTGTAGGATAATGGCTGCATTACACCATACCTTACCAGTGCTATATACTTGTCTTAGTCTGGTTACAATATACAGGGTGTTGTTCATGAGATTTCTAAACTACTATTTATACTGGGTCAGAAACAGTGTTGATTATATAGAACATAAGCTAAATATACAACATTGTGCAAAGCAAGACACTCTGCAAACCTCAACAATTCTCCCTAAAACCCGAGTTGGCTTCGTGATAGACCCTGGAGGCAGAAACAAAAATCACTGTGATAAATACGAATCGAAAGGCCAGAGTTGCGACATCTCCTGAATGCTAAAGAAGTAGACTTTTGTATGAGTGACAAGTGTGTACAATCTCTGTCACTCAGTGAGCCGTGCGAGTCCCAGGGCAGTTTTTGGGAGCTCAGAAGGGCCCCGGTCTCTCACGTCCCACTAGAAACCGTCACCAAAGCAACTGCAGACCCAGGCATTCCTGTGCTTTTGTCTCATGTGCCAGTCATAAGCGGAGACGAATCCTTTAGGATTTTATGGGTATCATGCATAAAGAGGCATAGGGGTACAAAGCAATGAGTTAATACTCACAACAACACAGGGCATGACTGTGTGCACTTTGGGTTGATCCCAGCAGTTGGAATGTTGAAAAGATTGAAACAGAGGAACTTTTATTTCGGTTTGGGTCGGAGATGTGATGAGCCACCAAGTGGGAAGCGACATTTTTCCCAATAGGCGCTCTCTGTGAAAGATTGGAGAGGTTGTGCAGTGTGAGCACTGAGAAAAAGGGGGCCACTTAAAAGAGTACATAATAGTGCTGCGAGGGTGACACTTCTTGAATAGGAGTTTCTGACCTTTTTGTTAAATCAAGAAACAGAACAGAAAGAGAAGATCACACTAAAGTATACATTTGGTAATCACCTGACAAAAGGAATTGCACAAAAGGAATTGCATTTTTAATTGTATTTATATCTAGATTAAAAGAAGCAACGTTCATTTGTACTTCATTTGCATTTTAACACACAGGACTGTGAACCACAGAGTAGGTTATCACAAGTTTATGAAGAAAAAAACAGACACCCACAATCTATATGTACATATGCTTTTACTAAAAATTCTTCCAGACTCCTGCAAAGTTAGCTGACATGACAGTGCAAACATAACAGTACAAAGTGAGAGATGTGCTCTTTCACCATTCTTTCGTGCCATTTAATAACTGTACAGTACTCATATTCAATGTGATTCCATAATTCTTAAACACTGACTGATATCTACTGTAAACCAGTGTTCATGCTGAGTGGTGTCAAACCTTAACTGAGAAACACTAAAAATATTGCAATATCACTGTAATGCAAAAAAGAGAGCCAATTTCAGTATAAATCTGCTGATAATACTTTTTACAGTACATAGACTGAAATATCAAAAGTTTAAGTCAAATGGCAAAAACTGCATTGTGTCAAATGAACTAAAATAATAATATATATATATATTTTTATTTTAAACAAAGTTGAAAGTAGATAAAGGAGCAAAGGTTGTTGTCAATTTGCTTAATGCAATTTTTTTTTTAAAAAGGAGCACAAAAGAAAAGAAAATACAGGAAATAATAAATTACTGTTGCAAATACATTCCATGCATTTGTTGTAAAAAACAAACAAACAAACAAACCTTTTTTTACCACTATAAACAACAGCAAGATGCATTGGTATTTCAATGAGTACATTAAACATGTAATTTGATTTAAAGCGAAAGAAGTAATATTTCATACAGATCAACATGTAATCCTCTATTGCTACAGCAGGCCTTTTAACAACAAAAAAAAAAAAGAAAAAAGACAAGATTCAAGACTGATATTAGCTTGAGAATGTTGGATTTCTGTTTGACATTCCAGTGTTTAAAAGTAATGAGTGCTTTCAGGACAATATACTGACAAGGGTTTTAGTGTGACTTTGCACAGAAAAACTTTTCATTTACAATAAACATGTTATAAAAAATTGCAGTATCCCTCTCTATAGGTGCAGAAACTTTAGAATCTACCTCTTTCAGGCTCATTGTTGGATCAGATGTACGACCATCTTGTTAGCAGCTTTAGCCAAACTGTTGGTAACAAATTCGCCTACACCAAGAGTAGTGCATGAAACAGACTTCATATCTGATATTCCAGTGTCTCATTTAGTAAGTGAACAAAAAAAAAAAAAAAATATATATATATATATCACTCACTCATCGTCTATACCGCTTTATCCTGTATTCAGGGTCACGGGGACCTGGAGCCTATCCTAGGAGGCTTAGGGCACGAGGCAGGGTACACCCTGGACAGGGTGCCAATCCATCACAGGGCACACACACATACAAACACTCACACACTCCGGGCAATTTGGGAACGTCAATTAGCCTAACCTGCATATCTTTGGACTGTGGGAGAAAACCAGAGTACCCGGAGGAAACTCACCAAGCACGGGGAGAACATGCAAACTCCATGCACACAGAGACGGGAATCGCGCCTGCCTGGGAATCGAACCCAGACCCTGGAGGTGCAAGGCAACAGTGCTAACCACTATACCACCGTGCCTCTCTCTCTTTCTCTCTCTCTCTCTCTCTATATATATATATATATTTTTTTTTTTAATTATTATTATTTTGCAGACTTTCTGTCCACCCTTACTTTCTTAGAGGCGGAGCATAAAAAAAACATCATTATCTAGGTTATGAGGGGTCTGTTGGGGTGGTCCTGGAGGAAGCTGACTCAGCAGGTCCAGACTTGCACAGGGGCTGCGTGAGATGCTGCAGGCTCCCTCTGGGATTCCACGCTCTTCAATGGGGCTGTTGGATCCCATAAGGAGGTTTTGCAGCCGTTGCCTCTCCTGGGCCTGCCTAGCGCGGTTGGCAATATAGCGGACCCGACTCTGGCTGCGTGACGAGCTTCTTCTCAGTGGTGGTGCCTCCTCTTGCACCTCCTCTTTTTCCTCAGCCTCTGAATCATGCAGGTGGGATGTAAAATCGCTGCTTGTCAGCGGTTCTACATCAGTGAGTTTCTTTAGCCGCTCCATCAGGTCATCCTGGGGCTTCCTTGGGGACCTCTGTTGGCGGCTAGGCCTGACCACAAAACTACGGCTGATGCTGCGATACTTGCTATCAAAGTTGCACACAATGTCCTCAGATGTGAGGTCACCCAAGCTCTTAGATTTGGAGCCAGAATTTATGTCTTTTGGTGCAGGAGTTGGGGCTCGCTTGCTAGAAGCAGATGATGACTGCTTTAAGCCTTCTATATACAGCCTGTTCCAGGTGTGACGCCGTTGCATAAGACGTTTGTTGTCATGCTCACTGCCCAGTTGCCTTGGGAGAAGTTCGTCCACTGGGTCACACATCTGACCATCCCGCAAGTTGGGATTGGATTTGCTCTTGCTGACACAAAGCATGCTAGGAATAGTGGATGACTGAGATGAGCAACTCCAGTTGACTACTGAATCCTCACCTTCATGACAGTCCTGAGTAGCTCGGAGACAGGTCAAACTCTTTCTGGCCAGGTTGGGCAGAGAGAGGTCAATCACAGTGTCATTTGAGGAAATGCTAGATGAGGATGACACACTGTCACGATGGGTGTTTGGGTCAAGCTTGGACCAGAGGCGGTCATTGATGGTTGCATTGATGGAGACCTGAGGCACTGTTGACTGCTCATCAACAGGGCACACTGCCCGTACCTGGCCATCACTTTTGGTCCTTCGAATTGGTGTCCTAGCCCCAGGATACAACCTTCGCTCTATGTCCTTGTCAATTGAAGTCTTTTTACCTGGAACCTTGTGGGAACTCTTAAATGTTGCCAGCTCAGTTACAGTGTTTGTCTCTAAAGTTTGTCCAATCTTTACAGTTGCATCTGGTAAAACATTTCTACCAAAACTCATCCCTTCACTTACTGCCGGCTCTTGTGCAAGGGGCTTATTGCTCCCAATGTCAAGGTAATTCATGGACAGGGAAGTACTGTTATGATCATCCCCACTACTGACATTTGGGATTGGACACTGATTAGGAACAGGTATCTTTTCCTCATTTGTCTTGACAGGGCTATGGTTGTCTTCCTTAGAAGTTGTTATTGCTATGGATGGTGGAGACAAACAAAGCACATCACTGGGGGAATGTTCTGAGGTATGGGTTATGGATGTCAAGGGGGATTTCTGCTGATATTCTTCCACAATGGATTCCAAGACATGCAAATAAGGAATGGGTCTCTGCACTGTGGAATGATCTAAAAGGATAAGCAAACAAAATCTCATCAATATGCTTTAAAGATTTTGCATAACAGATGTTTGGTTTCTACTAAATCTCTAACACAGTTCACATTAAAAGACAGATGACAATGTCATATACATAGATGTGTAGCAAACATGCAGCATGCCTGTATGTAGCACAGGGCTAATTTGCACTTGTACAGGTGCATGTCAATAAATTAGATAATCATCGAAAAGTTTATTTATTTACAGCAATTTAATTAAAAAAGTGAAACTCATGTATTATATAGATTCATTACACACAGAATGATATATTTTAAGTGTTTATTTCTTTTTCATTTTGATGATTATGGCTTACAGCTAATGAAAACTCAGTATCTCAGACACACACTCTAATCAGCTAATTAACCCAAAACACCTGCAAAGGTTTCCTGATACTTTAAATGTTCTCTTAGTTTGGTTCAGGAGGCTACACAATCATGGGGAAGATTGCTGACCCAGAGTGGGCCTGTCAGTGGGCCAAAGTCCTCTTTTCAGATGAAAGTAAATTTTGCATTTAATTTGGAAATCAAGGTCCCAGAGTCTGGAGGAAGAGAGGAGAGGCACAGAATCCAAGTTGCTTGAAGTCCAGTGTAAGGTTTGAACAGTCAGTGGTGGTTTCGGGAGCCATGCTGGTGTTGGTCCACTGTGTTTTATCAGGTCCGAGATCAGTGCAGCCGTCTACCAGGAAGTTTTACAGCACTACATGCTTGCCTCTTCTGACCAGCTCAATAGAGATGTCGATTTCATTTTTCAGCATTTGGCACCTGCCCACACTGCCAAAAGTACTAATACCTGGTTTAAGGACCATGGTATCCCAGTGCTTGACTGGCCAGCAAACTCGCCCGACCCAATTGTGTAACACATTGTGTAATGTGAATAAAGCAACTATTTCATTGGTAAAATGTTCCCAATGGCATAACATGATAAAACATAGCACTTTACAAATCATAATTTGATGCTAAATAAAATATGACATTTGTGTAAAAGATTACAAAATGCATCTTGATCTACTAATCTTGATACTCAAATATTAGTAGGAATTGTAAAGAGAAAGATTCGAGGCTCCAGACCCAACAAAGCAGAAGAGCTGAAGGCTGCTATTAAAGCAACTTGGGCTTCCATAACACCTCAGCAGTTCCACAGACTGACTGTCTCCATGCCATGGCTCATTGCTAAAGTAATTAATGCAAAGGGTTCATCAGCTATAAGCCATAATAATCAAAATTAAAAGAAATACACACTTGAAATATATCAATCTGTATGTAATGAATTTATATAATATACGAGTTTCACTTTTTCAATTGAAATACAGAAAAAAATAAACTTTTCAAAGATATTCTAATTTGCTGAGATGCACCTGTATTTGACTGATATTGATGCAACATATGCACAATGACAAGCTGGCAAATAAAAAATACACCTCTGCATCTCAGATCATCATGCAGTCATGTGGGATTCATGTAATGTATAAGAACATTTCATTTATTAAGCTGATTTTTTCCCCCCGAAAGCAATTTCTGTATTGTCCCTAGTAGAAAAAGACAAAAGACATAACCTAGCAGTGGAAACACATACATGTGGTAGGTGATTTTACCTGACTTTGATCAGCCCCTCAGTTTTGCACTAAGGAAAGATAGCATGCAAGAAGGAAGGAACAAACAGGCAGTTTAGTAAAAGCATGAGAACCCTAAAAAAGACGGAATCATCAATATATACAGAAGAGCCCCTAACTGAGGAGGAAATTTTTGAGCACAGGCATGTTTTTCGATTTTGGAAATGCATTTGCTTTATCGATAGATAATGGATTTAAAATTTTACTATTTTTACAGGAACAATAGTGAAGGAAGTAAATTGAATAGAAAGAAGTCATATTACAAGTTTGCAGACTCAAGACCAAGACCACTCAGTTAAGAAGAAGGGCAAGATTAACTCACTTACATAAGCAACCTACTCTCTTGTGACTCTACTAATGTTGATGATTTAATTTTTTTATTGTGTAACACATTGTGTAATGTTAATAAAGCAACTATCTCATTGGTAAAATGTTCCCAATGGCATAACATGATAAAATCATACATCATACACTTTACAAATCATAATTTGATGCAAAATAAAATACGACATTTGAGTAAAAGATTACAAGATGCATCTAGATCTACTAACCTTGATACTACCACTAAGTAGGTCTACTGTACTAAGTTTGCTACACTTGTGGAGTAGAGATGAGGAAGCAAATCTTTCTGTTTGCATTTCATTGGCAAGTTCTCAAATGTATTGCAAATCAGAGTGAATACAGTAATTCTTCCCCCATAGTCTAAACAGAATTTCATCTCAGTGACATTAAATTCTTATCACATTAAAAGTGCTACTACCAAATTTCACTTTTTTTAGTTACATCCATTATTCTAATGATATTTTCACTACATGTACATTAATATTGATCGTTTTTGCAAAGAACATTGCACATGGTGCAAACTGGGTTGAATTGTTCATGTCTGTTATCTATAAATGTACTTAATCTGAAGCTGTTCATGGTAGTCATCTGGAATCTAGGGGATCCACTACAGTCTTGAGATCAGCTAGTTTATTTCAGGGAACTACTGTACCATGGCCTTACCAGTGAAGAACAATGGTGATTTACTGCGGATTTCTTCCATTTTCTGGGCGAACAAAGTGTTCATCTCCCGCTGTAGAGTCCCTACAACCCGCTTATGCATGTCCATTGCCTGGGTTGGAATTATGGGAAGCAGTTCCAAACTTTCCAGACTACTGCAGCTGCTCCAGTCGCTTTTTGAAAGGCAGTCCCTATGGTTTCTGCCATCATTCGCTGGTGCAAAATGCTGCCTATTCAAGCCAGTTTTGCTATCTAATGTTAAGGGAACTGGACCTTCAGGTGACTGAAAGTGTCTTTGGGGTATTGCCTTCCTGGCGAAGCCATTCCCGGATGCATGGCTGTCTGAAAATACCAATGTCCGTCTAGCTTTTGATTGTACCCTTGGCATTGGTATAGGTTTGAAGAACTGGACTTCAGGCTCAGGTTTATATCGGGGTTGCTCTGGCTGCTTTGTTAAGGCTAAGACTTTAGGTCTTGGGCCTGGTTCTGGGGAGACCTTACGGATAACTCTGGGTGAACAAAATACCCTCTCTGGAACAGGAGCCGATCTTCCCTGCTTAAGGTTGGTCACTATTTTCCTCTCAAGGTCTGGACTCTCCTTTGTCCCAATGATGCACTTCATGCAACTGGATGTCATTCCTATCCGGCCAGTGCTGTTCACTGTGACACAGGTGAAAACATCCTGGTTCTCCAATAAATCCAGCAACTTTAGCCTGTCGGCTCTTCTTAGGGGTTCACTCATGCCCCTCCTATTATGCAATGGTTTGGCCATAGGATCAGGATTGACAAACTTGATCTTACCTGTACCATCATCTGGGTGGAGCTGCCCATTTGTGCCATGCTCCCACGGTCGCGCTGATGCTGCCGTGTCCCCGTTGGGATGGGCAGCTGGGCCCTCCTCAGACTCACGCTCTGAGCTTGCTCCCTCTGAGCTACAGTCTTTGGTGTCAATGGAGATCTCAGGAAAGCCACGCTTGACTTTGGGCTGGCCCTTGGTGGGCGCGCTGGCCGTGCGGCGAAGCAGGTGGGCTCCAAATGCGGGTTTACGGCTGTGCAGCGCAGCAGCATGGCTGTCCAGAGAAGCCTGCTTTGGATTTCTGTGAAACAGCCCTTTTATGCCGCTGGCTGGCCGTGCCTACAAAAAAAAACAATGGAAAGAATAGCATGAATCTCATGAAACTGAGGGGAAAAGGGAAGTCTCGAGGAGGCTTTTTGTGTAAAACTAAAAAGAAGGGGAAAAAAAATAAGCAGGCAATATTTTTGTGCAATTCTGAAACGTTGGTAACATCTGAAGTGTTTGAGTCATAATTGTACTTATTACACTAAACCATTTCTTTCTTTAAACATCTAAAAATAGACAATGTATTGAGTTATATTAACTTTGATGTATTCAATATAAAACAATCTAAGTTTTATATGAAGGTTCCTGAATGTACAAAGGCGCAAAAAAACCCATATCTAGTCAAATGCCAGTGTAACATAAACTAGTTGAAACACATAAATCATTAACCACTTCCATCAGTTTATTAAAAGAAACAAAACCTTTATCAATATATAGCATCTAAGAATGTTAGATATAAAGGGTTAAAGCTAGGTTCTAGTTTGCATCATCTCTTCTTTTCCTTTAACTCATCCATCCGTTTTGCATTTTGCAATTCTTCTTTTAGCTCTTTTTTTTTTTTACACTTTACAGCTGTGAGTTAGCACAGACACCGAACATAAGACAGATGTAAATGCCTCTTAAAACATGATACACGCTAAGTTTACACACAGTCGTATTACGTGATAGACTTTCAACTGAATGTGAACACAGAACAAGCTCTAGTGAAATGAAGATGCACGGTTCGTGTGTAAATGTAATGAAGACATTAATTTACAAATGACACTGGGTTTTAAGCTCTGATTCACACCAAAAAAAGCGATTTATTGAACTTGAAGCAAAATATGATGTTATTCTTTAAACTTGAGCTAAAGACTTTATTTATTATTAATATGTGAAATTGCATGGAACTGTATGAGTACTGTATATTCCCTGTGCTCTACATTCCTCAAAGCAATGAACCCAGTTTCATTTCATGAAACATGTCGAAGTAGATCCACGTGAAATGTGTTTAATATGTCGTCAATGTTATCTACAAATGCTGCTTAAAGACACATCAGTGTATACAAGTGTCAAAGAGAACAATTACAAATCATCCTTGTATTGTAATATAACAGTTGACTTAAGATATAAAGTTGCATAAAATGTTACTCATTTGCACAATAAAATATGAATTTGGTAAGGCTTAACAACAATAATTATATTTCTCTATGCCATCTGAACATCTGACACACTACTGAAGCCCAATTCACATCTAGCAAAACAGATGATCATAAACAGTACCTGGCAACCTCAGGCTCTTCATTGTCACAAGAAAACAACAAACTGGGAGTGAATAAGCATGGTCCAATGTCCTTTCTAAGTCTACAGCTACAGTATATGGGAACAATGTGGCCATACCCTTTGTCAGATGAAATTCCCAGATAATGCTCACGGGGCATTTCAGCGCCTATTGCAGTTTGAGAATTTCCTTAGTTAAGTGAAATAAGAGGAGACTTTGTCATCCCTGGAATGCAGTGCCTGATGCAACCCCCCACCCCAAAAGTGCCTGCAGCAGCGGATGGTGACATTGGATCTGCTTAGGGGTCGAATGAGAATGCCGGCGAGGTAAAGGCAGTCACAGTTATGTCACAACTCATTTTTTTCATGAGTTGGCAAGGCTGAATGCTAGCACAGGCTCGGTCGCTCGCTCGAGAGGGGGGAAGGTGGGGCAGGAGGGAGGGGTCATGGGGCACATGCAAGGTGCTGATTGCATCTCACTACACCTGAAAGTTTGAGCGACAGCATCAGGGCTCCTAACAATTTCCTGCCTTTAAAGACAGCTTTTGGGCTAAGGTTGTTGCACTGAAAGCACAAAGAGAGAAAAAGAGAAAGAAAGAGGAGTGTGAGAGAGGAGGAGAAAGAAAGAAAGAGAGGAAGGAGAAATACCATACAAAGATCGAGAGGGAGAGAGAGAGAACTATGTATAGACAAACATCTGTATTCCGAAGAAAAACTGAAACAATTTATAAAACATGATTAACAACCTCATTGAGAAAGTGTTCTAACTTAATAATACTAAATTGAAAAACACATACATTTTTCAAGAGCAAAAATGCATGTTTTTGTTGTTGTGTAGCTTTATAGCCGTGGCCAAAGGTTTGGAGAATAACACAAGTATTAATCTTCCCAAAGACTGCTGCTTCAGTGTTTTTAGATCTTTTTGACAGATGTTCAGATAGCATACTGAAATACAATTACAAGCCTTTCATTAGTGTCGGAGAGCAACTTCTCCCAACCTTCCAAGAACAGTTTCGGGATGAACAATGCCTTTTCCAGTATGATGGAGCGCCTTGCCATAAGGCAAACGTGATAACTAAGTGGCTCGGAGGCACAACATCGAAACTTAAGGTCCATGGCCAGGAAACTCTCCAGACCTTATCAATAAAATCCTTTGACAATTATGAAATGCTTGTAATTATACTTCAGTATACCGTAGTAACATCTGCTAAAAAGATCTAAAAACACTGAAGCAGCAGACTTAAAAACTTTTTTTTTTCAGACATTCTCAAAACTTTTGGCTGTAAAACCCATGGCTGTATCTGTATTTTAAAATAGATTTTACGTCTAATTGATGCACTAATAAAGACATTTTTTTCTGAAAGATTAAAAAGTCAAGGGACCCATGCATTATAATACAAATGCAATCTGAACACAGAAAAAAGAAAAAGAAAAAAGAAAAAGGATAAGGCACTAGTCATGATAAAAGTTTACAAACCCAACACTAGTCTCTCTCACAAGCAGAACTACAACCACAAGTTCCGGCATTTCCTTGTAAGTACCTACCTTACCAGTGATGTCATTCACTGCCACATGAACAAAAATGGATGCCTCCTCCATCCCTTCTAAATACACGTGGCGGTAACCTGTGTATCAAAATCAGAAAATTATGACCCGAATCAAGCACGGATCTGATACGAGCAAGAAAAAAAAATACTGTGTAAAGAAATTAATGAAGATACCTGGCATCATGCTGTTAAAGGCGATGGTCCTCTGACCAATGAAGTCCTGGCCAATGGGGTCATGATCCCAAACCAGGAAGCGCACCAGTGTGATTTCTGGCAAGTGGACAGTAAAAATCAGGGTCTCCTCCCACATGGGGTTGAACCCTGAGACAGAAGAGAAAGAAGACAGCACTCATTGATACGTTGTTTTTCTGCATTGCTCAGACAAAATTAATTTACATGTTATATTTCAACCAACTTCACTATAACCCTACCACAATTTACAGCTTTGAAGGCAATAAATTTATAATAAAAAACAAACAAACAATGAGCTGATTATATGTCTGTTGACTTTCACTTACCGTTATCATCCACTACTCTGGTTTGCTCCTTACAGCAATCTATTGGCAAACCAATGATCTCCACTTCCACAAAAGGGTCAATGATCTGAAAAACGCAAAGTCATTTAACAAAAAAAAAAAGAAGAAAAAAAAAGTTTGTTTTAAAAAGTGACTTTTTATATATAAATTATAAAGTAAAAATGTAAAAAATATAGAATACAATGGAAGGTAAAATAGACATGAAAATAAAGACATGGACAAAAAGTCTGATTCTTGGTGTAGTGTCTTCACCTCGCCTCGGTCTCCAAGCATGGAGTCTTTGGGTTTGGGCAACTGCTGGCCACTAATAATCTTTAGCACCAGCTGTTTCCTCATCTGTCCTGGGAGTGGGTCTTCCAACATTGGATTAAAAGAGCCTGCAATTAGAAAACTCGTTACAAGAACATAATGAAGGGTTTTTCTTTTTCTTTTCTTTTTTTAATAAAGTGGCTTAAAAAAAGAATTTCTTTAAATTTCTTCCCCTTTCAAACACTTGGAATGCAATATTACATGCATGGGTGCACTGTATAAATACTTTTATGACATACTATACTGATTATTGCATGACCAATATTTTCTGCAGTATGATGTTCCATTGGAAAATATACAATTATCAAAAGGCTTGATCTTGATGCTGCTACTTTTTAAGGAAAAAATGTACCCATTACACCCCATAATGTCAAAGCATATTGGAAACACACAACCTCACCGTCACACATGCACTCTGGCTTAAGAACGTAGCCACAGTTGCCATTGCTGTAGAACTTGGCTCTGTTCAACTGTAGGACTCTGCCCTCGGACTGGTAGTTCAGTGCCACTACACACACACACACACACACACACACACACACACACACACACACACACTTTAAAGGCAGTCATCACAATACCATGCACTTTGCATTATGTTATTCTATTTGAATGTTTTTCAGGATTTTCTTTATTGTATTATCTGCTCAACAAATGCTGAGCAAAAGCCTCGCAAAAAGCAAAAAGTTTTACAAGGCTAAAATTTAATTTAAAAAAGTGTCAGACTGTTTTATAATATAAGATAATCAGATTCATACCATTTGTACATTGATAAAGTACTTTTTTTTAAATACTTTATCTGTATACAACAGTATACATGAGATGAAATTAATTAAGGAATACACGCTCAAGGTACAGTTCCTTTTAAAACAAGGTTGCAAATCTAAAGCCTAGAATCCATAGATACCACCAGACACGTTCTTCCCTGGTGATCCTCTGCCAAATCTTTCTAGCAGTTGTCTTGGTTTATATAGCTTATACATACTTAACTGGATACATCTACTTGTCATTGTAGAATATTCCACTTCTTTGCCTTAAAAATGTCCTGAGTATCTTTCAAACTATGGTTTGAGTCTTTATGCTAACGATTGAATTTTTGTCAGCAGTCGCATCAACTTGTATCAATAAATACGTACAAGAAACCCTTCCGTTCATGACTCTACATGCTCACCTCATAAGATAAGAGGTAACGTGTCTCTGATCATAAGCAGTTCCCTCTTTTCTCCATACATTTCTCTTTCTAGCATTCTGGTACAAGTTACTCATTGTCTTGTAATTCCTACACTGTTTAAAAGATGTGTATTTAAGTCCTGTATTTACTGTGGTAGACAGGTAAAATAACTAATTGTATGACTTCAATGTATAGACAGGGACATTAAGGAAGTGCTTTTAGTTAGTTATTTAATTAGTTAGCTGGTTTGTTTGAAATTATACTAAAATGTCCACCAGGGGGCACTGTTTAGCCAAAATATACACAGTAGGTTACAACCAGCATATTAACATAGGAACAGCATAGACAGGAACTATATTAAACAATATGCAATTACATCATACAATTTATGCCCAAATTGGGACAAACTAAATATTTGATCCAATGTTCTTATAAACTATACTTTGACAACAAATTGGTATGCAGCTGGAGGCAGGTTTGATCAATAACTGAAATCCCATTGTGGATGCACTGCATTCCCCTCTTTAGGTGTGTCTCTGTCCTTAGCTTGGTTAAACATGCACATGTCTCATATCATGGTTGTCCTTTAAATGCCTCCAGCCCAACAGTAATTGAGCATTATTGCTGCTAATATAGATACCGCCGGCTGATACAGAGACAGTAAATCTCTACACTGCATCTAATCCTGATTATCATTTATGAGAAGTAGATATGAATAGAAGCTCCATGAGGACATCATACTATACAGTAGCATGGAGTTTAATTTTGGAGATGATTAGGCAGCTCAGCATCCTGAGACATGGTAATTGGAACATTGCTCGGAAGTACACAATTAGTGTATATGAGCTGATGGGAAATTATTCTAGAAAATTATTAGCTGAGTTACATGATTCAATGAGTCATGCTGAGTTATGTGATTCAACTGTTGTGAATGTGATCAGATTACATAACATTTGTTGGCCTTTAAAAATGTCCTTTGTTCACTTTTACTTGTAAGTCAATGCTGTTATTTTTCAAAATCTTATGTATGTATAGTGTTTCTGCCGATTTTATTAGCTAAATATACTGCTCATATTACTATATGAATACAGCTACTTAAAATTTTTATTTACATCCATTCGTGTACAACAGTTAACAGTTTTTTTTTTCTAGTCTTTATCCAAACCTCAGCTTTGACCCTGGCCTACTTGCATGCATACCCAGGTGGCATCCAATGTTCCAGAACGGCTGCGGGTTAAAGTTGCTTGAGTCCACGCGGTAGGAAGAGGGATAAATTCGCGACAGTTGCCGCTGGTTGAAGTGCACGAAATGGCCTGGCTTCTGCTGTATCAGCTGGTGAGCCTTGGTCTCGCTTAGAGATGATACCAACCAGCTGCTGCCTCCTGACACCACAACACGACAAAGAATCAATGCATTTTCCATCACATAGAAGACAATTCCAGGAAAACAAAACAAAATAGTAGCATGTGTGTCAGTCAGATATACTGTACAATCATAATGCTTTTAGCTTTAATTAGAGCATGCATTCACCATAGCACTGTCTCAATGGCCTTATGCAATGCTACAAAATTATTTTCTATCCAAAGTTGCAATACTTTTCTGGCCAAGATCATGTACTGGTGACTCCCAGCACATCCCAAAGACTTTTAATGTGTGAACATGATTCCTCATGCATCCAGAACCACACTTTCGTATGTTGAAGTTGATAAATTTTGGCATTATCATCCTGAAATACTGTATGTCTATGCCATTCAATCATTCAATTGATGTGATAACCCGGTCATTTCGTACATTCAGGTCTTCAACTGACTTCATTATATTACCTCATAACATTGGTGAGCCTAGATCTGAACAACTGAAGCAAGTCCAGATCATAACACTACCTCCAGAGGCTTGTACAGTGGACACTATACATGAAGGATGCCTTTCTTCATGTGCTTCCCTTCTTACCCTGACACATACTAGAATAAGTCCAGTACCTTTTGTCTAAAATCCAGTCTTTATGTCCCTAGCAAACTGGATTTTGCGAAACTTTTTTCTGATTAGCCTCACTAGCAAGAGGTTTTCTCATGACCACACAGCTGTTTAGTCCCAATTTTGTGAGTTCTCATTGCTTTGTGTGTGTGTTATTACCATAGCTAGGATTTCTACAATAATTTTTTTTTTAATAATAAATATTTTTTCATGATTCAACTTAAGTAATCTCCAAACATGGTTATTTATGATTTCTTTTCCAACTACAGTACATTCATTCTGCAAAGTGTTTTTTTTTAAAACTCATTTCCAGAAGACTCCTTAGTTGTTTTCTTTGCTTGATGTATGCCAATAAATTGACACTTCTGAAACATACTGTAGTGCCATCTTTTCCACAAATACAGGATGTCCCTCCCTGGGATCTGCATCAGTTAGGGTTAAAATAATTATTGCCAGCTCAAATATATTCATGACTGCAGGACAAATCCAATTATAAGCTTTTAGGTATTTGCTTATTGAAAGACAAATAGTGACTGAACAGTGTATGTCTATGCACGGTACATTAGGATATCAAATATGATCTGTGCCATATCAAAACACTGTAAAGACAAAATAAGCCTCCAGAATAAAGAATAAAAACCTCTTCTTAAAGTGCAATGTATTCCTGCCTTGCGTACCTTGTGTTTCAAGATCCTGCATGGCCACAGACTTAGTGTATTTCACCAAATCAGACAGAGCCCTGGACAACTTCATCGTTTTCTTCCTTCTGAGGAAAAAAAGAAAAATCACAGCAAAAAATCAATAGACTGTTAGAATGCACACAGACAGGTGTGTAGACACTAGAAAGGATTTCAGACCTACCTGCTGTGATGTAATGGGGCTTTCGATGCACTGCTGGAGCTCTCCTGGTCTGTGTCTGTGTCCTCAAAACTGGACGTCTTTTTGATTTTGCTCGTCTTCTTCTACAAAACAAAGAACGAACTGGTCAATCCTTTTCATCAGCACCATGACTGAAAAAAATGTGAAAAAGTCTACGTTTGTGAACCTAAACTGACCTTCCGTCTGGAGAAACTGCCCATGAAAGACCTGGTCGGACGTTTATTGGTGCTGGGGCTGGACTCGTCTCCTGTGTCCGTGGTCTCGTCTCCCTTCCCCTGAAAACAGGGCAGAGACAAGATGATGAAGCCTTGTGACTTACATTATCATAAACGATCAGTACTACAGTATGTATTCTGGTAACATAGTGCATGAATTCCTTAACACATCTATGCTAAGGATAAGTGTATTGTATTATTATTGAATAAGTGTATTATCTATTTATGAAATACATAAACTAAACTAAACTAAATACCACTTCAGTATTACATAAATAAAACAAAATACATTATCTCTTTATGATCAACATAATCCATTTCCTCGTTATTAATATGCAAATAAATTACAGTGTATTATCCCTTTATGACACACATAAAATACACCATCAGCTCAGTATCATGTAAATAATATACTGTGTTATCTCTTTAAAACTTATATGAAATAAATAATTAGCTCTGTGTTACATAAATAATATACAATGTGGTTGCCATTTAAATCCAATTTTTGCATAAAAGTATGACAAAACAGGTCATGTTGCCTTTTTTGGTATAACATGGCCAGGTTGATGAAGTTAAGTAAAGAAAATGGAAGTGCACATGTGATGTTTTGTTGAATGCACTATCTATCATACAATAAGGCTTTGGAACAAAGCAGATAATCTTGAGATTACATTTTGAAAATCTGGTACTAAACCTTTCAGCCTCAAGGTGGCCTCAATGGTCTGGAAACTCCAGATTCTGCCACTGTGTTGGGAAAACTCAACAATCCAAATAAGGCTGACTCATTAACCTGAGGGATGGGAAGTCATTTAGTAAACCACACACCATCACTCACAGTTAGCGAAGATACACGATTGGACTGATTACAGGATTGATTAAGTGTTTTCTTACTAAAGTTTGACATTAATAAGTTAAGTTAGAGATTTATGAATAAGAGAGGCATAACCAAGAGCTTAAACCAGATGCCCAGAAATGTACGGCTACAGCTGCAGAGGAGGATGTGTTCAATAAATCAGTATGTTCACCCTTTCTGCTTACTGACTGTGCTGAAAATTACATTTTGAGGTCACTCTTAGCTTGTGTTGCTTCAGATCCGTGTTATTACACAGCATCTAGACCAAAAACCACAAAAGTTGCAAGAAACCATGAAATTGTATGAAATTTTTTATTTTAGGGTCTACAGTAGGATCTGTTTTACTACTTGTGCCATAGTTATAAGTAAATACCTATAGATGTGTATAGTATATTTCAAGTGGTATGCCTTTTACACAAAATGCTGTGCAGGATGTCATGTATAACCGGTTTAAACAGATACAGTAATTCTAACATTAACTGTCCAGATTTGGTAAGCCCATGCCCATTTTGGGGGACTGGGGTAGCTCGGTGGTTATGGTGTTGGAATGCTGATCAGGAAGTCCCCAGGTCGAGCCCCAATGCCGCTGGACTGTTACCCTCGAACAAGCTCCTTCACCCCAAGTGCTCAAATACAATTAGGTGTCGAGCTGGCAACCCGACTCGACTAAATAACTGTCACAGAAATTATGGATATATCTCCATAATTATCCATAAAATTATCCATAATTATCCATAAAATATCTGTCACCCCAAGATTTTTCTTTTCATACCCACTATACAATAGCTACAGATTCCAGCACTCATGGAACTTCCTACAAGTCTACCTGAGTCTTCAATAACTACCCGGACTCCATATTAACATCAATTAACATCAGCTATTATAGCTGAACTGGCTGCCACCTACAGTAACACACTGTATAAATGCAGATCAATTCCTGCTCTCTGTTTCACCCAGATGAGGATGGGTTCCCTGTTGAGTCCGG
>JAOVVA010000036.1:6507871-6522356 GCA_028565275.1 Leiocassis micropogon | reverse complement strand
GAACGAGGTAGCTAATTAGTCTTGTTATAAATAGCTGTTTGTTCTGGGAAACTGGGTCGAGCATTAATTTCAGTTCTCAGGTTTTGTTTTCTCTGATTATGGTCTGTTTTAGTTTGCTTGGTTATGTTATTAAAGACTTTCTTTGTTACACATCATCCCCTTCTGCGTCTATGCCACACCTCAGCCCACAGTCCAACACCTAGCAGTTCGTGACAGAATGCTCGACCCTATCAAAGGCATAGCAGAGGGGCCCCCCCGGGAGAATATTTGGGGGGGTGGGCTGGGACCATAACGCCGGGGCAAGCTGACAGGGAATAATCAGCTTGCCCCACGGCAAAACAGGGGACTGAACTAGAGGCGAGAGAGCCTCAGTGGAGGCTCCAGTTCGCCAGCGGGCCTCAGTGGGGTCTCCAGTTCGCCAGCGGGCCTCAGTGGAGGCTCCAGTTTGCCAGCGGGCCTCAGTGGAGGCTCCATGTCCCCAGAGCCCAGCTAGGACCCCGCAAGGGAAAACCCTCACCACGCTCTCCAGCTTCGTCCGCAGCCAGCAGGTTCCAAGGGAGGAGCCACGGCTGCCTCCACCGCCTGACTTCGAGGGCGGAATGAGAGCGTGCTTCCGTCGCCACCCGGTGTCGAAGGAGGACCCAGTACTGCATCGGCCGCCCGGCATAAGGACATCACAGTGCTGCATCGGGCGCCCGACTTGGAGGGCGACTCAGTTCTGCATGCAACGCTCCACCTGCAAGAGCGACACAGCGCTGCCTCCAACGCCCGGCCTACACCATCGATCCGGTGCTGCCTCTGCCGCCCGGCCTACGGCATCGACCCAGTGCTGCCTCCGCCACCCGGCAACGACGTCGTGAGTCCACCGCCGCTCAGCCCCGAGGACGAGCCATTGCCGCCTCCGCCACCCAGCTTCGGGTGCAGGCTGCTGCTGCATCCAGCGCCTGGCTTCGGCGACAATCCAAGCTCGCCCACCCACCTCGGGGAGCCGGCTCATCGGCGTCGCAGTAGGGTGGAACGACCCGGGACATAGGGAAGAGTACCCAGGACCTCCGTTAGCGCTCAGGAGGAGCGTTTTTAAGGGGGGGGGGGGTACTGTGAGGGTTCACCACTAGAGGGCACTGACTTTCTTTGTTACACATCATCCCCCTCTGCGTCTATGCCACACCTCAGCCCACAGTCCAACACCTAGCAGTTCGTGACAAGTAAAACCTAACAGCTGTTTTCTTATAGTTCTGTGCAAAAGTCTTGGGCACATACAGAAATATGGCATAAGCAAAAGATGCTTTTGAAAACATTTCTGCATAAAAAAACTTCTATAAAGAGCAATAAAGAGTAATAAAATAAACAGTCAATATTTGGAATGAACTCATTGCTTAAAATTAGGAGTTTTAAACACAGATTTGTGCAGTTTTATAAGAAAACAGCTGTTAGGTTTTACTGAGCTTGCTGGAGAATATGAGTTCTTCTGGTTACTTTGTCACACTCGAGACTTTTGCACAGTACTGTATGTTCTTAAAATGTATCAGAAATGCAAATTTCAACATGATTGATTAACCTGCAGGCACCCTGTTGGAGCAAATGGCATGCTTTGCCAACAAAAAATGAGACTCTGGGAAGAACAAAACCCGCTTTAGGAACTATGGAACTTACATCTCCGTTCATTAGCTTGCAGTCATCCTCCATCTCATCAGCGCTGTCTTCATCCGACACGTCACCCTCCTCTGCATTCTCATCAATGTTTGGGGGCAACTTCTTGCCCTGCAAAATAAAGAACAAAATAAAAAATAAAATAAAAAACCCATACAATTTGATACAAGTTCATTGCAAAGAGATATCAAAGGTCTGGTCTCTACTGTTACTGAACATCACAAAGTACACACAACCATAAGTTTGGGATTGTTTGAAGAATGAAAGATTGGAAGAATGTTACTTTTTTCCAATACAACGTCTGTTAATCTCAACGCCATTGTATTAAGTAATAATTGAAGAAAAAAAAAAAAACATCAGCATGGGCTTTGACACTAACAGTGTTACGTAATATGGTACAATTTCTTTGACTTGAGAAATCTGAGCAGGCCTGCTGTCTCAAAGTCTGGGGAATAAACCCCGGGGGGCTTGTCTGCACTCTGACTTACTTATCAGTAATCATTTGATTGACAGACCCATAAAAGCACTGCTCCATACTGCCTGGTGAGACTGAGCGCTGGTCTGTGGAGAGTTTAACAAAAGGACAGGTAGGTGATGGATACCAGTAATAAAGAGCAACAATCAATTCGGCAAAGAGTCTGGAGTGCTGCTTGTGTCGAAAGCAATCGATTTTGAAATCTTTAACAAGGCTTGCTACGTCAGAGTGATAACTGTGCATGATTTTTTTCCCCCACCGTTTTGCATGCGACAATACTATTTATTTCCACTGAATTTGGATTCAACAAACTGTGTCAATCATTCTCAGTTATTCTGGATTGTTTTGTGGCTCCTTTCTACTATGATGAAACAGGAAATCTGTGCAAAGTCCAATTCCTGATTTATGGTATGCCAAGTATATGGTTAATAAACGTTGTGGATAATATTACATAAAAGTTCCTAGCCGTTCTGGCTTCTTGGCAGGCTAAGTATCTACTGGATGTCTAATCTGGCGGAAATAAGGATTGTTATTGTATATAGTGGAACATAAGCAATGTAATTAGCGTCATAATACATGCATATGCATGAAAAAGCAGCGATATGCAAACCTGGGCTTGAGCTGAAGCCTCTGGCAAGCAACAGAGAGAAAAAGAGCTATGGCTTTCAGAAGGCAGCTGGAGAGTGTCTGCTCATTGACCCAGTGCCAGCACTGAGCAATTTGTCAATACTGTTCACTGGCCCAGTTTTCGGCCAACTCTCCTTTGGCCAGTGCCGGCGAGCTTCCAATTATAGTACCGGCTCCATGTTAAACTATACACATCACTCCTGTGGCCTGATTTCTCACTGGTCTGGTATCAGCTGCCATGTGGAGGCATGCAGTAGTAGGAAAAGATGAAAGAAGCTTTATAATGAAAGAGTCTCATTATAGATACCACTGAAGGATAATAACACAGGGAGGCTCAAAAAGGCTCTGATTATATATATTTGTATATGTGTTCATATACACATGTATTCGGATGTGTGTGTGTTTTTTTAAATTTTTTATTGTTATTATTTTTTTAATGAGATAACATACCACTAAACACTGTCAAACAATGGGAAATCCCCAGAGGTAGAAATAGATGGTCTGTGAGTCCTACCTCTGACAGCCCTTCAGCCTCAGCTACCTGTACATCACTTCAGTTCATAATTGGCCTGAACTAGAGATGTGTGTGTGTGTGTCATAACATCACAACACAAAACATTACATGCCGAATATTATGCAAGTTGTATTTGTTTGTAGCTCAAAGCCAGCTCTGAGGGTATGTGCTGTAGTGACTGGCACCAGGATGTCAGCAGCGGATCCATTGGGTGCTGTGTATTGCAGGGTGGGGCCTTCGTGGATCGGACTTGTTTGTCCGGAACATCCCATGGATCAGTGGCTTTGATCTTTCTGTGTTGTGCACTGAATGTTCTGGTGCCTTTCTATCATGGCCAGCATTGTCTTTTTTGGCAAGTTGTGATGCATTGTTTTCTGTGGGATCGGACTAGACAGACCGGCCTTTAGATCCCACACGCATAAATGAGCCTTGGGGTGCCCATGACCTAGTCACCAGTTTACTGGTAAATACAAATGTTAATTTGTTAATTTTATGGCTGATTGGTGTGTATCTGTATATTTTAGAATTGAAAGTAAGGATGAATCAATCCAGCTGCAGTTGCACCACAGAGCAGGGTGATGAGTCAGGGGTAGCTCAGTGGTTAAGGCATTGGACTCCGGTTTGGAAGGTCCCAGATTCAAACCCCACGACCACCAA
Source organism: Leiocassis micropogon (assembly GCA_028565275.1). Taxonomy (NCBI): domain Eukaryota; kingdom Metazoa; phylum Chordata; class Actinopteri; order Siluriformes; family Bagridae; genus Leiocassis; species Leiocassis micropogon. The sequence continues at coordinate 6,518,433 of JAOVVA010000036.1, read as the reverse complement.
GTTTCCCCTGTTGAGCCCTTAAGCAAGGCCCTTAACCCTCAACTGCTCTGATGTATAATGAGATACAAATGTAAGTCCTTTTTTGCCACTTTTGCATAAAAGTAAAAACCTCCTGTTTGTGCACCTTTTTGTTGCATGCCATGGAATTCCAGTCCTGATACAAATCACAGCTCTCAACCAGATATCATGTGAACCCGGATGTCTTTGTACACTGCAATGGTCCTCCAGCAATGTCAAAGAAGTTGATCTCAAAAACTCTGCTCAAATGAAGACACCTACTGTACCATCTCAAATATCTCCTATTATTCTTTTTGCTGTCATGTCACACTTTCATGCATTTCTTTTTTTACTGGAAAATGATCACTTTTTTGGAGAAAAAAAACTAAAATTGACCTTGACAAGAATTTTGCCCTTGAGGGAATCCGGTGAAGGCAGGAGTCCGGACTCGTCAGCTTTGACTGATAAAAGGTCCAACTTCTCCCCCAGGATTTCCACCAGATACTCAGCCATCTTCTTCTGCTGGGGAACACTACAGTGGTTCTCTATGGACAGGATCACTGGATACCTATAAAGGGAAAGCAAAGACAGAAACACATCTATGTGTTAGCTGCTAACTGTCATGCAATTCTTACATAACAGGATAGGATTTGGCAACAACTAAACAAAAGAAAAAAACTTCTGGTATTAGCAAATAATCAGAGGTGGGCAAAGTAGAAAATTGTGTACAAAAAAGTAGAGATACCCTATGGCAAATATTACTGATGCAAAAGTAGAAGCCATCCATTTACTTGTGTACTTAGGTAAAAGTCACGCAATTACACAGATTACACTCCAGTGTGGTTAGGCAATGGAACGCCATGCAAAAACACAGTTAAGTAAAAGTACAGATAGCAAAAGCTGCGCTTTTAAGCAGAGTAAAAGTAAAAAAGTAACCTCTAATAAAATTATTCAAGTAAAGTAAAAATATGTGAATATGTGCTTACAGTAAGTACAGTAACAGAGTACTGTACATGCACTCTGTTATCTCCCATCCCTAAAAATAATCAATTCTTTTTAGCATTTTGCATGAATGAAATCTTGTTGTGATATGAAAAACTGTTAAGGTACTGTATGTTTAGCAGTCCCACCAAAACAAGGCACTGAAGCAGATCCGTAACAGTAAGCCATGAGTTAAAACTGACATGCTGTAAAAAGATGTTGAGAGACGTCTAAAAATAGTGTTCTGTTTACAACACCCTCCAGGAGCCCTGACTGCATGCATCTAGATGGGATTATCACCTTTAGCAGTGCTGGTGCTAATGAAATCTCAAGACGTAGTATATACAGTATACACGCACACACATGCACCCTGTTTACACTACAATATGAATTAGGCAAGCAAGCACTGATTTTCTACATACTATTATAAAGATAAAGAACTGTGCTTAGACTTACGGGTTCTTTACAAATGCATATTTGTTGATGGTTTCAATGACGTCCTTAAAAAGTATTTTGGATGTTAGAGTGTAGCCGTGATGTACGATTGGCTCTCCATCTTGTCCATCCCAACAGTCCACTGGAAGATAACGTACAGTAGTTTTCAGTCCAATCAGCATTCAGGTTAAAATCATTAAATGACCAATCTTCGTCATTCAACCTTAATGTACAGGTGTTGACCCCCTTTGAACTTTTCCATATATTGTCTTGTTACAATCCGACTAATTTGTGCATAATTTTATAACATATAACACATCATTTTATGTCATTTCATGACATATAATCACAATTCAATCCAAGTTCACAAAAACACAGAAAATGTCAAAGGTGGTTAAATATTATAATAAAATTCATATACTATTTATGTTTAATTTATGCTCTGAATTCTTACCGCTCATTCTCTAACTTAAACTGACCTTCCACACATCTGCAGCCTGCTTGCAGTACCCATGCATACATGTCCACTCTGGACTGAGACATCAGCTGGTCCCCCATCAGGTAGGTGTTGTGTGAGGAAGCAATAAAGTACTTGCACAGAGGCTGAGTCATGTCCTGGTTGACTTCATGGTGTTCGGGTTTAAAGATGTCTCCAGCTGGACTTCGCATGAAATTGGTAAAACCTAAGGTGGAGGATTTGGCAGTGAGCTGATTCACACGATCATATGTAAAAGGTTAGGTATGAATTTGTCCCATCAAGACAAATCCTAAAGTTGTTAATAGAACCATCTGTGAATTTCCATCTGTGTCTGTATTTACAAAAAATGTGGGTGTGGTCTATAAATCTTTTTGTTTGTTTGTCTGAACAAATCTTAATTTGCAGAACAAAACATTTATTCAACTGAACTTTCTGTATAGTTCCTTGGATACAAATCTTTTGTGATTGCCCAGCAGGAACCCTAACATTATACGACGTTGTCATGTAATTATAATTAGTTTACAATGTTATTCAGCCAAAACACATCGGGACAGCGTTGTTTTTATGAATATTCCATTCGCACAACGTTTGACAGCATTGCATCCGTGGTCCCTTGAAACTGTCACCGTTGAACACCAATTGAAAATTGAACACCATAGCATGAGCATCTTCTGTCTCTATTATAGCCGAGTAGTGTTATCTCTCTGTATAACTTCCATTAGGATATATTACAGTGAAGTGCATCATGTCTCCCAAATGCAGAAAAACCATTGCTAGTGATAGAAGTAGAAGTATTGATTTGTAAGTGAAGCAAAAGGTTATTAAAAAAAAAACTACCAGTGAAATGATAAAATTATGGATGTATTTCAGGTCAGATAATAAAAATAAATGGTATGTAAATATGCAGGAATGCAAACAATTGTATTGGGGTTGTTCATGTTGTCAGTGTTGGTTTGACATTATCCTAGATAATTCTAACCATCCAAAGCAAACTAATATCAGCAATGCCCTAACATCTTTAACACTGGCAAATAAACTTTGTCACAATATTTTTGACAACCAAAAATTCCTGCTAGATAAGTAAGTAACTATATTTGAAAGGGAGCATGTCTTTCCAAGATTAGGGAATTATAGAGTTTATAGTGTGTGGCTTCCTTTTATATAAATAGCAAAGCGATTCATAGACATGCTAACAGAATCTATTATGAAGCTGGGATGCAGTGCTGCTGTGAGTCAAACTAGGGTCTCTTACTTCATTTCAGTCTTACATTAAAATGCTTGCGAGGGCAAAAAGGGCAATAAATGTGCAACCGAAATGTTAATTTAAAAAAACATATTTTATATTTCAGGCCATTACTTGGTGGAGCTGCAGAAGAAACCCACAAATAGCACAACTTTTCTCTCTCTAATTCTATCTATTTAGAAAACATTATCTGTTTAATCTGAACACTTTATTCAGTTACATATCTGCTATGCTGCAGAATAACTGCATGCGCTTTTTTCCATTTCTTGCATAAACATTTTAACCTCAGAGAAGGCTGATAAATTACAGATTGTACATTATCTACTGTATATTATCTACTGCATCTGGTTATGGCAGGTCTTTGGGGAGCCAGAAAATACTGTACCTACACTCCAGTATGGAGGGTAGGTAGATGTTAGGTCCAAGAGGACTAAGTCGATGAAGTTTTCAATTAAATCAGATTTAGAAAAGTAACACTTTATCATTTACCAACCCCTCACTGCAGACTAGGGGATTTGCCAACTAAAGTTTTTAATTTAGCGCTGGACCGGACGAGGCAGTTTAGGTTACAGCAGCCTGATTTAAAAACCTAAATTCAATTTGGACTTATTGAATATCTCACTTTCATCTTTAACCAACTTTATGTTTATCAAAGTTATTAAAATATTCTGTAAGGAGGAAACAGATCTCATCTTACCGTCGATTCCCAGAACCCCCTGCTGCTGGTTTTCAGGACAAGGTTCAAACTTGGTGATGATTTCAAGGCAATGCTCTTTGCTGACATTTGACATCTAAAATACAGTACATGAAAGATACATACAGAGGACATAATCACTCTATACAACTGTGTGAAAAACAAAAAAAAAGCTGAATGCACCTAATCCTACTGAGAAACACCATCACATGCAAATGGCTGTGGAATCAGATTGGTCAGGCCAGCAGCTGGGCCTTAAATTGGTTGTATTAGTCAATCAGATTTCCATTCCATCCTGTCAGCATCTGGCCATGTCCAACACAGCAGGGATGAGTGTTAATTTACTGAAACACTGTGTGTTGTTTGCAAGCTTGTGGCCTCAGACAGGATTTGGCCAATTTAGTTCTCCATTCGCTTCAAAAAAGGAGACCAGTTGACCAAAATACTGAGTCAGAATGGGGACTAACACTAGGCGTGACACTGATGTTGATGTCTGGGAAGGTTTGAAGAAATGTCACACAAATCCGATTCCCTACAGTATATGATGTTTAAACTATACTTTCAATTTATTATAGCCTACGTCTAAATACTTATGCAGATCGGGACTTGTATGTACTGTATCAAATAAAATTGAACTCTAAACAGTGTGTCTATGTGTGTATTACTTGCTTGGAGCTACTAATCTTACACACTCTTTCACACACTACGGGCAATTTGGGAACGCCAACTAGCATAATCTGCCTAATAAAATCTGCCAAACTAGCATAATGTCTTTGGACTGTGGGAGGAAACTAGAGTACCTGGAGGAAACCCACCAAGCATGGGGAGAACATGCAAACTCCATGCACACAGAGACATGTAACCGCCCGGTCTGTCTGCTTTCACATGTATTATTCCATTGCCGAGTCTAGTGTTTGCTAGGTTTTGGTTTAGTTCTCCCAAGGCACATAATTAAAGGGGAAAAACAGTACTACAGAGATAGAAAAACTTCATAAACCACATAAAAATTCTGCAACTTGCAATCATTTCGGGGTTTTATTTTTGTGCCGATGTGTTCATTCAGGGATCAACTGTTTCTCACTGCAAATAAAACTATCCTTTGGAATTAGGAAACGGCTCAGCTTCTCAGGCTTGTCTTAGTGGTGTGAATGCTGTGTTCGCTTCTGCCTAAACACACTGCAGCAATGTGAAAACTGTGCCGGGGTTTGACTGAAATTGGAAATCCTCTGGGAATTATAAAGTTCTGCATTCTGCATTCTGAGCAGTTTTAAGATATTGAGTTTAGAACCTTATAATTCCAAGGGGATGATATGTAAAAGTCCCTTCTGATTTGATGGAAAGAAATCCAGTTTCTCTGTTTTTGTGTTAAGGAATAGGAAAAGTCACTTTTCAGTATGCGCCAAGTGATGCTTGAGGAAAATGTTTCAAGAGTCTACATTTTCAGTAAATAGTCGGGACAATATCGAGCATGGGGAATGTCACCAGTACAAATTACGCCTATGCAAAAGTCTAAATAATAATAAAAACATGTTGGATGAGTTTATAGTGTGTGGCTGCTGTAACATGGAGGATCTTTGGGTTTTTGTGTGCGAGCAAGCCAGAGAACAAGAAAACAAAGCAGGGAATCAAAAAGTAATCTCATTTTAAAAAACACCTTCTGAGCCATCAGCAATCAAGACTCATGGCTGCGTTTGGGAAAAAAGCCAAAGAGCCTCACAGGAGAGGGAAGACCTTCTAGTGCTCCTTCTACACTTCAATGCTATCCACATGTTTGCCTCTCCTGAAAGCACATTTTCCAAAGCTGAAAACCAATAATGCGTCACCTTTTGCTCATTTTCAAGGAAGCGTGTCAGGTCGTCTGCATCCAGGTGGTCTTTATGGTTGCTGTAGGTGAGCATCAGCAGGTACAGGTCTCGCCGGGTCGACATCATCTTGTAAAAGGAGCAGAACTCATCAAAGTCCAAAGTGCCCTGGTTATCATCTGTGTCTGCTTCCTACAAGAAACAATGCACAATGCACAAAAATACACAATATGTGACCCATCATATCAAGTCAGGTATGAAGTTGAACTACAGGTAGTACTATACAGTGTGTGAATTGTATCAAATTTCCAATTTCAGCCAAATTCAGTTGATACATGTTTTATCTTCTTGATTTTTTAACAGAATTGATAAAGCTTATCTCTAACCCAAAAACTTGTTTTAAAACACTTTAATGAACACCCTCCAAGCTGTTTGCTCCAGCTGTCATATAACAACATGCATTTTTCACTATAAAAAACATGCTCCTGTAGAAGTTAGTTTTAGAGGTAGCAGGGAAATCTTGGTGTACGTACAGTAAATTGAGTTTGAAGGTTCCCTCTTTCTTTTATGTCACTGGAATCCTCACTTAAATATTTGATTTCAATATTTATTAATAATTGTAAATAAACTCGCACAGACCATGTCTCAGCAACCGGACATTATACAGTAATAAACTTGGTAACAAAATGGAGCTTATTGATCCAGGAATCTGAAAATATGCATAACTCAAATCACTCAAAATGTGATTTAATACCTGATTTGATGTGAATGGTAAAACTGAAACAAAGATGTCCCGTTAACTTGGATTTCTAGTTATTATTGTGCCAAGTGGTCAAAAATGAGAATTGCAACAAGTCCATTGGGCCACCAAGATCTTGTTACAATTAGAATTAAATCTGCTAAATATCTGCAAACCAAGTTAAATACTAAGTATAAACAGTGTGCTCATGATGTACAGAAGCTCTTCCTTAAAGAGGGTTTATGGAGCGGATCATCTCTGTACATCAGAAATGTGCACCAAAGTCATCTTGTTTCCCATGTAATGTCTAAAATGTGCTTCATTTTTCCAGTGCCTGAATTTTTTACGACTCGGTTAAGGTATTTTGTGTGGGATGTAGTTGGACTGGAAACTTTGCTAAAACTTGGCACACCTGGTTAATGATATCAGCTCTTCAGTGTGTGCATTGCTGAAGGTGGGAAACACACCTTCTGTATTAGACACCACTCAACCATGATTCATTTATAGCTGTTAATTGGGTGAAATAAGTTTTGATAATATTCATTTGAGTTGAATTTTGCTGTTAGGACTTGTATATTTAATACCGTAAAAGTCCAGATGGAGGAAGGCTACATGAGACATCCATTACATGAACTGCACATGTATAATTTACTCATGAGATTTTTAGAGCACTTCACTTAACACACTCGAATCCAGCCATTAACAGCAAATGGCAAAAATCTGCTTTCTTAGTGGAGGAAGGAAGAAATATCAGCTTTCCAACTTGCAAAAGTTAATAGAGTACATTTTAATTAAGTTACATTAATTACATATCTATATTTCCAAACTTAATTTCAAAGCAAATACATTTTGAGCAAATAGTTTGCTGATAAACAGATGGCATGGCAATTCGTAATTCATTCAATTAAAACACTGAACTCGGCTAATTCTATCCCTAAGAGCTGACTGTGGCATTGATTAATGGCATATAATTGTAATTGATAATTGTGGCATTCATTTGGCATTGTACCAAATTGTCTCTGTTAAAGGTACAGAGCTATGAGTCTTAATTACTAACCAAGCCTTGATTTCTGTGGATGACATTGAGCAACATTATGTATAACTTGAACAGAACGAAAGAGAGCATCTCATGTCTCCATGTTTAATATTTTAAGTCTTTATTAACATCTAATTAACAACCTGCCGCTATGCTTGGGGGGGTGGGGGGGGGGGAGCAAAAGCAAGAGTGCTATAATTAAAGGTGCTAAAACATGCTTTGACCTTAATTTTTACAAATAATGATGAAAAGTATGGGATTTTACTTCATGTTTTGCGTCTTGCCAAGTCATCAGAAGAAAACCCAAGCACAGAGAGAGAACAAGGGGATGAGAACATGATGAGCATCAGAGTGTGAAAACAGGTCATCGACACTCTGAACACCAGAGCAGGAGGAAAACATTCACACTAATTCTTGTTAGATTTTTTTTTCCCATCCATCACTCTCGTCCTAGAGAAAATTTCTTGAAAAGAGGTTTTATAAGTCAGATTACAGAAGAGTGGTTCTTTAGCAAGCAGTAATCAAAAGTGTTAGTTAGACCTTAATGTATTGTAGAGATATTCACTGATTGCTGAGATGGATAGCTCTAAGTTAAGTGTGCTATAAGTGCTTCTCTGCTTTTCTTCTTTAATGTAAAACTTTCAAGTTGGGATACGACTTAATCCACTAGGACGAAGTAGCATATGAAATATCAACTGTTCAGGCTTGTGTAGACGTAGCAGGGAACTTCGATTAAAAGAGACTGTAGAACCAAGGCTAAATCTTATTTCTCTCTCTGTCTCACACACACACTCACACACACTCACAAGGCCAGATTGGTGTGCTTTATTCTGCCTTACAATGATGGCCATCTGTGTTCATTTACAGCAGATGGGGTGGGTCCTGATGGACTGTGAAGCTTAGCGACCTACAAACGACTGAGGTGAGATTTCAACCATGTACTGTACTGTGTGTGCGCACACACGCACACACACACTGGAAAATGGCTTTTGGTAACAGCAGGACACCATGGAAAAACAGAAATACTAGCGCAGACAAGCTTTTTCCGGCAGACCAGGCATTTGACCTACATGGTGGGTGAAATGTAACTAGGCTTTCAAAATCGGTAATAAAGTGCATATTTCTGTATACAAATTTATGAAAACAAATTGTAGATGTACTTTATTACATAGGAAAATGAAAGCAAATTTCAATGTAGGCACCGGTGGAGTCAACCAGTTCTCCTAAACAGCTGGGGATGGAATGCACAGTCTTCTGAAGGAAGTGGTTTGGGATCTTGCTAAGAACCTCTTGAACTCGTGCCTCCAAATCGTCCAATGTGCAAGGCTTTGTCCTGTATACCTCCTCTTTTCCATAACCCCACAGGAAAAAATCTTCATGGCGTGAGATTCTGGATTTATGTGGTCTGTGTCGTCCCAGCCAATGTCCTGTGAAATACTGGTCTAGCAACGCACGCACAGTACTAGCAAAATGGGGTGGTGCACCATGGGGTGCTGCTACAAGCTTTATAGCCATTAAATAATGCCTAGTTCATTTTCATCCACCCTGTATAAAGGTACATCAGATATGTAACACAAAGAGTTAGATTATACTGTATGTATAAATTGTCGTGCACAAATTTGTGCGGTTTGTACAAAACCGTAATTTCCTGCCAACCTGTTAAATTTACATGAAACATCTATAAAACATCATTACGACAAAGGACTGTAATATCCTGAATATTAGATTTCTTGCTCAAGGAACCAGTCACGGTGGTTTGGCGGTGTGGTTATTTAACACACAACCTTATTAAGTATGATTTAAAAACCTTCAACAGTAAGCCATCTTGGGGGAATTTAATACAAACTTTGGGTGAATAAAGATATATTGTGGTGTTTGAAGTAACTGAATTAATGCAAACTTGTTGTGGTGTGAAGTTTAAAGCATTTTTACAGACATGGCTTAGCAGCAATATAATTTTAATAGTTCACACTACACAGATTTTTTGTAAATTTTGATCATACTACACAGTTACTGCTGCACAATTCAAGTACCTGCATAAAGAATAAAATCGCAATACGGACCTATGCAATCGTTTAATCGCAAAAGGCTGCAATTTTTTTTACAGGTAATATACGCGTAGTCGAGAATTTATGTCGAGGTGGCTTATTTTTTAAATGATTTTGAGGTTTGCCATTATTTGTGCCATTAGACTAGATAAGTACATTCAAATTCAAAATGGTGCATTTAATAGTTACATATCACAGCTTAAATTACAAACGCAATCTGTGTAAAAATTAAATTAAAAATAAATAAATTAAATTTTTAATTAAATTACTTTTTTTTTTTTACTTTTTTTTTAAAAATCAAATCAGGGAGCCCTAAACAGAGAAAAATTTAAATATGTTACCAAGAGAAATAAACTGCATATATAAATACAACACAATGCGCAAAATCTTCGATTGATGAGTGGTGAGAGGCTGCTTCGCACAGACACACACAAACAGACACGACTCATTCTTGCATAGATTAGCTTTACCTTGAACATCTGCTTCACTTTCTGCCTGGGCAAATTGACATTGAGTTTATGCAGGAGCTGGAGAACCTCGCTGATGCTCAGGCTGCCATCTCCGTTCTTGTCAGCTTCTGTGAACGTCTGCTTCAGCCATGTGATACAGGCAGTTAAGGAGATGAACATCGTAAACATAAAATGTATATACTACAATACACTACAGAAGATGAAGATGTCCCCAGTTGATTTATATCATACCCAGTGGGTTTTAGGGTCCTGAAGATGTCCTGTTATCCATACTGTGCTGAATGGGTATACTGTACTACTAATGCACATTTTATTGTGCGTCTACAGGAGTAGATCTAGTGTTATAGTTGTATAACTAATTTGATTTTCATACTTGGATCTTCTACAAGACAAGAGTCTGAAGTATGGCTATGAAATGCTGTTTAAACTGAGGATACATCGCAAAATGTAGCATTTCTATGTACAGTAAACAACAGCTATAGTATGGCACCTACAGTATATGGTAGTAGTATCTTATAACATGACCAATTATTTTACAAATAAGCAATTCTAAATTAAGCACAGTGAGGAATGGGTATCATTTTTTTAACGTAAAAAAAAAAAAAAAAAAAAAAAAAAAAAAAAAAAAAAAAAAAAAAA
>JAOVVA010000036.1:6489384-6506204 GCA_028565275.1 Leiocassis micropogon | reverse complement strand
TTATAAATGTATAAATTAAAGAACAAGCCCATCATATTGCAGCAGTTTTGCTGCTCAAGCTGTACATAAGGAAGGATATTGGTCACGTGTGCGCTGACGTTTGGCCAGGCTGTCCTCATCGCTGATGCCCGCCATAAGGTACTTAAGACCAGTAATCCAGGTGCGTGCCTCCTCGCCTGTACCTGACACCAAGTCCAGCGACTGCATGTGCTCACCATAGTAGATGCTGAAGCAGCAGTTGGGGTCAAAGCTGCTGTCTGCATACCGCTGGAAGATCTCTGACTGCTTCCCCTCACACACCTCCCGGATCAAGTCAATGGAGACTGCAAATGAGAGAGAGCAGGGGATGTGACAAGTGTGAGTGGTGGCGCTGAGAAGAGTAAATGAAAGAAAGAAAGAATATTTATATTTTTATAATCTCTTATAAAGGAAGGAAGGAAGGAAGGATAGAAGAAAAATATCTTATTTATAAAGAAAAGATATGGAGGAAGGAGAAAGAAAAAAGAAAGAAAGAAAATGTCTTCTTCAAAAAGAAAGAAAGACAGAAATATATAAATGTCACCAATGAAAGAAAGAAAGTGAAATAAAGAATTTTTCTTTTATAAAGGATGGAAAGATGAAGGGAAGAATAGACGGAAATATCTTATTTTAAAGGAAGGAAAGAAGGGAGAAAGAAAAAAAGAAAGAAAGAAAGAAAGAAAGAAAATGTCTTCTTAATAAATAAATAAATAAAAAAATGTTGCCAATGAAAGAAAGAATGAAAGTGAAATAAAGAACATTTCTTTTATTAAAGGAAAATATCTTATTTATAAAGGAAAGGAATGGAGAAAGAAGGAAAGAAAGAAAGAAGTCTCCATTCTAATACAGCAGAGAACCAAGCCGATGTGATTGCGGTGTGTAAATGAACATGAACGTGTGATTATGATGTGGTAATGCTGTGAAACGCTGTGGCACCAAACCAGCTGAGTGTTACACTCTCACATTACACTCTCACACAGCCTGAGCGCTCACTGAGTTTGTTTCCTCAGTTATAGTTGAAAACGGAAAGCTGCCTGTTCTAAATGACAAGTGGCGTCCACAGATGGTGCTTCTGAGACGCTCAGCTACAATAATCCTGACTGAAACACATCGCAGAACATTCTGTCACTCAGAATACCGAATCCTAACGAGGTGAATCCTGTGAGTGTACAGTGTGTGTGTGTGTGTGTGTGTGTAATATAAAGGGGTGCGTAGTGTGATAATGAGCTCAGCACACTGTCACGCTCAGATCAAAACATACTGTACATCCTGTTCAGTAAGTGACCTCGAAATGTTCCACTGTACACAGGAATAGCGCAGATGCACACAACTGCCGGCTGAATAACTCTTCAAACTCCACTTCATGCACTTTATTTCTCTATATAATCCCCTGCTACACTGATGCACTTATCCAGTGTTTCGCCAGTGCTTGGATACCATCATGGTAGAAAGTTTTGATTGGACCGTGTGCGTGACAGCTGAAACGTTGGCCTACCAGGAACTCCTTTAATGGCCCGAAGTCCCGGATTGAGTTGAATGCCTGTTATAATTCGCACACAGGTTAGCTAGGAGATACAGTTTAGTTCACTGAAGCGGCTGAAACCTTCCCGGTTAAAGCTGATGAATTATTGAGGCAACTTAAGGAGCTGATTAATTCTCCCGACAGCTTTGGAAATCGGTGCACTGAGCTTTTCCTCACCATGAGCTCCATCACTTAGACATGAATCTTTACATGTTGTTTTAAAGCCATCATCAGTACTCAGCAATTCCCTGCGCTGCTCCAATCATACAGTCAGTGCTTGGCAAGAACTCGGAAACTGCACTTGCTCTGAAAAATGCCCATGATTAGCGAACACATGGCAGTTGATGAGTAATATTTTATTACACCAAAGCACTGAATCCTTCATTTTAATGGTTGGAAGGTGTTGATTCAGTTTCTGTAACAGCATAACTTGGCAGCTGTGGTAGCAAGGCCAATCACTCTTTTATACCCTCGTGTCGGTTCTAACACAGAATCATTTCTGTAGTAGCACATTACACCAGGAGTTATACTGTATGTCTGGTCTTCTGTGAGTTATACTGTATGTCTGGTCTTCTATAACCTGTTTCTCAATCAAAACAACCCCTCAAATAAAAACATTCACTTGCACTTTATGGACATTGGACATTGCTCACACCCAAGACATTTATGGTCCATTTATGGACATTATACATTGGAATATTCCTGGACATTTGCACTCACCCTGGACATTTCTGGACATTTTTATTTAATTTCATTTTGCACACTTTTTCTCCATATTTTCCATATTTGTACAGCCATTATTGTCTATATTTTATACAGCTAAGATTTTTTTTTTAATATCCTATATTTTATATTTTGTTCTGCAGCTAAGTTTTTTAAAAATATTTTATTCTTATTTTTATTTTTTTCTTATTGATAATCTTGATTTTAAGGTCACAAGCAGTTTTATAAGCATTTCACTGCATATCGTACTGTGTAAGAGCAGCTGGTGAGGAAATGACTGTTTATACTTTTTATATAAGTGATAACAGGAATTACTTTGTTTTCCAGACATTCCACAATACTTAACACAAATATAATAGACTATAGACTATAAAAAAATATATTAATATAACAACTGTAAACATCTCATGTTATCCTTTAGCTAACATTTCTTATAATGAGATATAACAAATTGTATTTTTTTTTGTGTTAATTTAAACTTTTTAATTTTACATTTTTAGAAATTCCCAAGCTTGAAAATTTTCATTTGTCAGATAAATTTGCTATTTTTCTTTTTTCAAAAAGAGGCCCTATTGAATAAGAAAATCTAAAGTTAAAAAAATGAGTAAGAAAATATCCAGAAATAGGTTTAATAATAATTAATTTGGATTAACTTTACAATGGAAAACACTAGATAAATGTGATTATATAAAACATATTCATTGATAAAATATAAATATAAATTGCTAAAACTATATTTTTGTAGTTTTTTGTATAGTATATTCAGTATATTTTGGGATGTTTAGTTACTGGAAAGTAATGAATTACAGAGTGGTAACAGCATTACACCCCACTGTTGTTGATTGTTTTATATATTGTTTTATTATATTAGTTGCATATTATAGTAAACTGTTCCAATATGTCAATATTATATTCCGTATACTTAGAGAGACCAACACAAAGAACGTACTTAGAATTTACTATTAGGTAAAAATAACTATAACTCAAGTTTCAGGTTTAAGTATGTTTGGTTCAGATTTTATTACATATACATATCATATATTTAAACAATATCGCACTTAAGGTCATGCTGTTGTGCTAAATAACAGCATGACTGTGATGCAGTTGTAGGCATGACAGTGCAGGGCAAGTACTGAAGATATCAGAGCTAGCTGTACTAATATTCAGCAATACAGCATGACCTCGAGTGTGATATAGAACCGTTCCACAAACATCATTTATTATCTAAAGATTATGATGTGTTTGTTTATTTAACCAGTTATTTTGCTCCGTCTACAGGTATCCTTCCACGACCGGCAAAACTAACGAGGAGGAGCTGCCGACCGACAGTTAATGTCCAACAATTTATTTTCATTAACAGGGGTGAAAGTAGTTTATAACTGTTGGTGGTATTATGTAGACAAATGGTGAGAAGAATAAAACATAGAGGTTGTGGACAGTCCTGTAAATATCGTAAGTTTCTCTTTGTATTTCCACTTATTCCTCTTTAGAATATCAGTTAACTTCCAGGTTCTGGGGTTGATTCATCAAAAGCATTAAATGGAAAGCTTGTGTGCTACTGTATGTAGGGAATACAACACCAAGTAGTGCCTTTGTTTAGAGGTTAAGAAGCTAGTTAGCATCATAGCTCATGTTTGCCATGAACAAGAACGGTTCAGAGGTAATTCGGAACAAGCAATTACTAAGGAAACAAAGTGTTGTTTAAGACGACATGACATTATCAGATGTGTTTTCTTGCAAGAATTGTCTCCTGTGACTGGTGGGCTTTTGGCAAGCAGCTGCCCTCCCCTCTATCCAGTACTGCTGACTTTATCTACAGTACCTGTATACCGACTTACTTTCAACCATGCTAGTGACAGATATTGTATTTAACAATTGTTAAAACACCTGTGATGCAGAGAGATACATACTGTACAGTATAGTTAAACATCCCAGTGCTGTTATGCTCTATTATCACCACTTGTTGAATGCCTCTCATCCAATCAGATTTCTCGGTTGTTTCATTTAAACAGATATTACATAATGCATGCTCAAAATATTTACATTTTAAAGGTCCTATATGAATATAGGTGACTTGAGATAAAATTTGATTCTTCACTTAAATTGAAAGGTAAATGAAAAAGGTTCTTAGTGTCAACTCAGTTTAGTCATATATAGAACTGCTACAAGGACAGTGTATAAAGTAAATTGCAAACATTAATACTATGATATATGTATGTCGTGCAGGAAATAGCTAGTCTTAGAAGCTCAGTGTTAAGGTAGAGATGACTTATAGCATGTAATTATATAAACATGATTGAACTGTCAGAGCAAGTAAATAAATGCATTCCTGTGAAAGAGGAAACAAGGACTTACTTTTAGCCCTCTCGTTCTTCCTGGAGGGCCTCCAGCGGATGCAGGACTTGTGCTCGTCCACGTAAAAGTACCGTACCAGGCCCTTCGAACCACCTCTGAGTTTCACCATCTGAGTGCCAGACTGCATCAAGCTCATGCATTTCTCCACTGACGGCAACAAGGAGAAAAGAGGAAGAAAGATAGATTTTTAGCCAAATTTGTCAAGCGACAAAAATCCATTTACAGGATGCTTGGCCTTAATGAATTATTTACTTACAATTGTTCCAAATGCCTTTGCCAATGCATTACCAAAGAAACTTAATTTAGTACATTGTTAACTTATGCTTGTTGTATTATTTGCATTCTGATTCTGTGGTATTTACTCCATGTTGTGCATTTCAAAAATGTTTGGAATCCCTAAATTTAGGAGTTATTATTCTTGAAAACACTGCGTAGGCTGCTAAGATCGTTCATATTTAGGTACGAAATAAAGTTACAGGCATTCGGGAGGAAAATTGCAATCATTGCTTGTTGATCCCCAGTGTCGAGCTGACCACGCTGTTCAAAGTCGTACATTCTCTCACACTCCACTTGATCAGTAAATTATCTACCATCTCCTCCAGCACTGTGCCATGTTCAAGCAGCACTCGACCATTAATAATGGAGGACTGCCCTTCTGACAGGTACAATGTAGCAAATGAAACTGGCCTGGCCGTACTGTGAACTCCAGATACAACCATCGCCGATAAAAATGATAGATCGAGAAGGTGCGTTACGGAGCTCACAAATTAGAAATACATGGTAGAATGATTTGTATATGGTTAAATGACCTCCAGTCACTTGCAATGCCAGTTCCCAGGATAATGCAAAAAGCTATATTAAAGCCAAAGCGTACGTGCAGCGGAGAACAAATCAGTATCCAGGGTGCATGGAAGAAGCATAATTTGTTTCTGGACTGTTTTTAACAAGAAGTAATTTTTTTTTTTATCTATTTCGCATTGATGAAACTTCACAGAGTTTCACTTGGTATGCGTGTTTAAACTTGAACTCAACTCATGAACATTCAACAACCGCAGTTCAACTACCAAACAACCAATTTAATGTATACCACCTTAAATATAAATTTAAATTAATCATATTATGTTGTCTTGAAGCCAGAAATGAAACCTTAGAATCACAGTTTTTTTTTTTTCTATAATTTTTCTATGTTGGTGTTTTATTGTATCTTTCACTTAGATGGTAAAAGTTGCACTAAGTATAGGTAGATAAACAAAAACTTTGTCTTTATTTCAGGCTGCAAAGCAAAAAAAGGAGTCATTCTTTTCTATACCCACCGTACATGTATTTTAAAGGCTGAAAGTACATACATGAATTATTTTGCAAAATCAGATATGTTAATTAACAATAAGGTTGTAGGAATCCCACATTTTAATGACAAAATTGCTATTTATATGATTCTCATAATTGTATTAACAATTAATGTAACTTTACATATTTGTACAGGAAAATAACCGAGTCCTGTTATAAGAAGTATTATACTGTAGTTAAAGATGAAAATCATATTTTATACATAAAGCTATGTCTGTGCATTCTCTCACGCTATTGCTCTCTCAAAAATGGTTAACACTGGTTCTTTAATGTTTTATTAAAACAAATGCCATTATTATAATAAAGACTGAATATAGGCATGTTTTCTAATATGCAAAAGCCGCCGAAAACAGCAGAGTATTCTAAAATTAATCCTTGCTGTGTGGGCTTACGGGTGAGTGACATTGTGTCTCCTGTACTATTAAAAACTCACAGATGGCAACTTGTGCCCACAGTGCAGAGGAAACCTCTTGCTAACTTCCTAGTCAGGTCAGACATCCATGTTCTTAAACTCAAATGTGTCAAGTGGTTGGTTATACAATCCGCATTATTCAATAAATGCCATGCCAAAGCTGCTGCCATTAGAAAGCAGCTCCTTGTTTTTGGCCAAATTCTGAAGGGCAGCACTTCATATCCTCCCAGACTAATGAGATGCTCCCGAGGATCAACTTGTGATTGAAATGCTGCCCAGCGAGAACGGGTAAAGGTAAACATGCTGCAATAAAACAGTCACTTGTGGAAATTTATCTCAGCACATGCAATCCTACATACAGTACATGCATGGTAGAAATCTGAAGTAGTAAACTAGTAGGTTAAAATATAAGGACAGACAGCAAATCGTAAATGTTTTAAAGGATTACTCCAGCTATGTTTTTTTATTTTTAAATTTTCTTCTAAAGCATATGTAATGAATGAGTGGTTACTACAGACATTCACCGACATACATCATATTACAGAGAAAAGGACAGAAAGCTCATTTATAAGGGAAGAGCAAGGACAGTTTTTCAAACACTTACTGTAAATGCATAATGCAAATTGAAGATTTTTTGCATTTGCGTTTACTACATGTTACATCTCATAAAATAGACAGAGCCTCCAATCTATTCTATTCCATTCTGTTTTTCATTGCACTATAGATATTGTGGTGTAGTATGGTGTGAAAAAAAAAACATGAAAAGGCAGACAAAAGTTTTCTTTTTTGTTTTCTATACTGTACCATGAAATTCAGGATTCAGGATTCCACTATGCAAAGTCAGACAGGCAGGGAAATGCAGGAAAAAGTGCCACTTGAAAATACTTTGATACACTTACAGTAAATCACAGCTTGGGCCTAAAGACAACCGTGCATTATAAAACTTTATGACTTTTTAAAATTTATGCAACCAAACATAATGGACAGGATATAACGGAACAAGCCAATCCGAACTAAGCAAAGAACAGCTGAACACAGTCAGGCAACAGGCCTGTTACTAGAATGCACCAGAAACCGAAACAAAGACGAACACATGGCACTCATCACCATGGAAACTCCGTCAAAAGGGAAACGGTAAAAGAACCGTTCCTGTTACTAAGGTTACCATACAGCGGATGTAGGCGATTTTTCAGCTGCTGTATTATAAGCTGTGCTCAGCAGGAATGCAGAACTTTCATATGCAGAAGAAGGGAGATAGCCAGGGGACATGTCTCAGGCCTTTACTGTGAGTTTGATATATTAAATGTATAAATGATTCGCTGCTGGTAATGAGGCCAAGCCCACGGGTCTGTTACAGAACCAACCAACCTTCTAAATACTTAATTCAACATGTTAGAGTGAATGAGCTGTTCTTATTTCAGAACAGGAAAATTGAAATAATACTACTAATAATAATAAAATATTTATTTATACAAATCCAATGCTCTGTATAAGCAGAGTCAAATAAACCATTTCCTACAGAGTCTCTCGCCACTGGGTACAAATTGGTTGCTGTGGAAACCAGGTTCAGATTAGCAGTAAATCAGATTCCAATAAATCCGAAAAAAAAAATGAAAGGGCACCCAATATCGTTTTACAAAAACAAGAAAAAAAAAGCATATACTGTACGTGATGCTGATATGTAATAGCCATTTAATTTGCTGGAAATACTCTTGAGCTACCCCTCATTTCTTCATATTATATTAAATCAGATTAAATTAAAGAAATGGGAACGAATGTTTTACTGAGACAGGCCGCAAAGTGCATAAACATACAATTTGAAAATTAGTTGTTTAAATAACAACCTCAGCAGCAACCTCATTTCCCCTCTTGTCTGTCCCAACCACTCAGCATTCAGCACCACCAGTATACTAATCACCGGCCTGTTTCACACTGGGTCATACCTTAAGGTAGATGTTTTTTATGCTTGAAAGATTTATATGCCACTGTGTGTCCTCTGAAACTGCCCAGGTACAGGGGACTAGACTGCAAGGGAGAGTTGAAAAGTGGCCAAAGAATGAGAGCTAAAAAGTTCTTCAGGAAGCCCGGAGAACTATTCCACTTCCACCTTCTACACAAAAAATCCAAGAAAGTCTCTTTGGGAGCATATGAAGAAAAGAGCATTGGCTCAAGACATTTAAACAGCACTGTATATTATAAAGATACCCATAATGTACAGTACGATGGAGGATAACAGGGAATGCAGATATCCCCTAAAATAAGTTTAAGCTTCACAGCACTCAATAAAGAACAGGACTGTAGACATGTTTTGTCACAAGAAGCGAAAATGCTACTGTAGCTTCGCAGGATCAAATTAGCAGATGCATTATGCAATAAAATATGATGGTCGTTTATTAAAAAGTGGTTCACTCTCTCACAGCTTGTCTAGAGCCTCCAAAAGTGGCGAGCTCGATAGATTTTAATTACACCAGACAATCTGTTTACACCAGCAGATAGAACGAGAACCGTCACATACAAATAGTACTCAGAGGAAACACACTACCGTCTTAAATCTGACTTAAGATCATTCCTTAGCAATGATATAGTCCTGTGGGTGGAAACTAGTTACTCATTAATATGAAATGTTGTTTTTGTAATTTGGTCCATCGAGGTTTTCAGGGAATCGAAGACAAACCGGCTATGAGGGTTTTTTTTTTTTCCAGCCACTGAAGAATAAAATAAATAATAAACAATTGAAATAATCTCATAATACTGTATATATACTGTAATATATATACAGTATATATATTACAGTGTATCCATTTTGGTTGCTGTGGAAACCAGGTTCAGATTAGCAGCAAATCAGATTCCAATAAATCCGAAAAAAATGAAAGGGCACCTAATCTTGTTTTACAACAATCTCTTGCATATTTAAGAGTTCCATTAGATGAGTTAATGGCACAGTAAAACACTGTTATGGAATTGTCTCCTCCTGCTTGCGAGACGATTTAGAGATAGTATGCAACATTTTCAATTCCCAAACAAGATTCTTTCAAAAGTAATATAAGCAATATAAGATTATACTAATGAGACCTCCATTATTTAAATAATCACCTTAAATCCTGATGTATTATGCATTAGTATGATGCAACAAGAACTAAGAATAAACCTTGGCTGACATACTGTATATGCAGTGGCATTCCTTGTACTTATGAAATACAGTTTGATAAAACTGTCTTGATATAACAGATATAAAAACAGTTGCAAGACTTATGGATCCTACTACACACATAAATCCTGGCAAGCTTTCATACTTCTTTAAGCAGGAGCTCAATATTGTGGGGGATGCAGCTGTCTAGAGGCTTCCAGAGATGAGCAATGGATGAAATCACAAAGCAGGTCAAACGAATGTGTGACGCCGCTGTTTAAGCTTGTTTTGGGGAAATGAGGTTTGATCTCACGTGCCTTCTGGACGTCTACTCAATCTGTGTCACGTGGGTTTGGCGAGTCTTAAGCTTAAAGGGATCATCTTATTGTATGTCCATATGTCAAGTAGACTGTTAGGTGTTATTACATGTTACGGAACTGATCCTCAGACAAGGTAGAACGACATAACAACAAAGCAAATCAGAACAAAGCTTACACATTTATATAAAATGTTTGCCTCAACGATGGCTCTAAACATCATCAGTTCTTCCACATCTGTTTTATTTGATTCTTCCTTATTCGCACACGTGGATTGGCGTGAATAATAATATTCAGTGATGTGAAAAATACGAACCCTACCCTAAAAATACGAAGACCTAAGGCGGGAATCAAACCCTGAACCTGAAGGTGCAAGGCGGCGGTGCTAATCACTACACCACCTTACTAGAAACATGTAATGAATGAGTCAGGGGTAGCTCGGTGGTTAAGGCATTGGACTATGGTTCGGAAGGTCCCAGGTTCAAATCCCACAACCACCAAGTTGTCCCTGTTGACTCCTTGAGCAAGGCCCTTAGCAAAGAAATTGCTCAGATGTATAATGAGATAAAAATGTTAGGCTAAATGAATAAAACACTTGTAGACTTTGATATGTCTACAAGTGTTTTAGACTTTGATATGTCTACAAGTGTTTGTCACATGTACCTTAAACAAAGCGCTGGGTCAGTGTCCCTAGAGCAGATAGGATTAAGGGCCTTGCTCAAGGGTCCAACAGTGGCATGAGCTTGAACCACCAACCTCTTGACAAGTAACCCAGAGCCTTAATCGGTCAAGCCACCACTAACCCACAACCACTAATGTTCAGTGCTGACACGGAAGACTCCTTCCATAAATCTACACTACTATATATTACTGACTATGTGCTTTTCTTTGTTAGATAATAGGATGTTGTTTTTAAATGCTTTTACAATTTATCTTGGTAACTGTAAGTGGACTGTCCACCATGTAATTCCATATAATAATAATGACCATTAATTTCCAGAGATAACTTGATAAATGTCAATATAAATAAATGAGCACGTTTGCAGCTCTTACCAAATGCTCCTATCATCCAGTTGGCGCTCACCATGAATCCACCATTTACACAGAAGAACTCTAGGAAGCGAGAAAGGCTGAGTTTGTTTAGACTCTGTGAGAAAGGCAATCTGCCAGTTGGTTCCTGGATCTGTGAGGTTGCCTGCTCTGATTCTGCCCCTGGTTTGCACATAGGCATAACGACAGAAGAAACAGGTTCCAC
Source organism: Leiocassis micropogon (assembly GCA_028565275.1). Classification (NCBI taxonomy): domain Eukaryota; kingdom Metazoa; phylum Chordata; class Actinopteri; order Siluriformes; family Bagridae; genus Leiocassis; species Leiocassis micropogon. The sequence goes on along the minus strand of JAOVVA010000036.1, from coordinate 6,495,128 downwards.
CACCATGCTGGTACAGAGAAGTGCACTCACGCTTTCAGAGACTCTGGACCGGGTGTGTCCCACCTTCTTCCTGCAAACCGTTGTTGGGGATGGTTTTAAAAGAACATGGGCATCTGAAAGACGAGTAAAGCTACCAGAGGAAATCTTCTAGAGTAGATTTAAAATGTAGAAAGAATGCAAGAATTAAGTCCTGAATCTTAAGGTCTCAAAAGACAACAACAAAAAAAAGAACAAAAGAAAAAGAGAGAGGCTGAGCGTAACATCACACTGTTGAGTTGCAAAATTTGATTCAGACGGTTTTGTGCAGCTCACTGATCGTATCGTTGAGGTGATTTGGTGCAGTGGTGTTAACAAGTAACTGTGTGACATGTGTCAGAGATCCTAAATCCTCTCTCAAGTGTAATCCAGGTTTAGGGGATTTATGTGGACTACTGTGTATAGTAGCCCAAGGGGGGTGGGGGTTAGGTGAAGTGGGTGATTGGGGAAAAAACATGGCCTGGTTTTCTATTTAAGCTTTTAAATGATATATACAGTACTGTGCAAAAGTCTTAGGTACCATATTATATGCTGTACCAATTTTGTTATATATGTTTATCATGTCTGCATAATTATGTACAAAATCATTAAGTATTTCCATATCCAAGATAGAAAAAGAAAGAGAGGCAGACAAACCGCAGCATGAATCTATATGCTATAAACAACAACAGTAGTTATCTGTTATTCTTTGAGATTGTGAATACTTAATGCAGTAGGTAGTGGCATCTACTAGAAAACAATTTTAAAAAGTACAATTTATCATTTATTAATAAAAAGGAACTTCGAGACACACCATTATTGGAGTTTGCTAAATATCATGTGAACATTTTTATAGGGTAACATACTGTACTGACGGAATCTTTTGCTGCTCAGAAATTCTCCAATAAAGCAGAAATATCACTTTCCATCACACCTGCTCATCTCGTCTTTATGGATAGATCGATATTTCCATCTCAGCCAAGGTATAAAAACTTTATCTGAGAATTTTTTTATTGGCATGTCTGGACAGGTTTTTAAACATGTACTTTTACATGTACTAAATATTGCAAGGGGATAAAAAACCAAAAAACAAAGAGGTGTATCGCGTAGGGACCTGCAAGAGAAAGACCAATAGCTCACAGAACATAAGACTGAGGCTTTGGAAGTTCCTACATACAAAGGAAACTAAGGATCTAAGATTCTGTATCTAGCTAAGTAATTCTGAAAAAGAAAAGAAAAAAAAATCAAAGATGTGACATAGCTGGAGCCTGTCTGCTGGTGTACAAAGGACACAGATAAAAGGCTCAGAGAGGGCTTCTTATGCCACAATGCCTTCTATCAGTCTCAACATCTGGCTGAAGTGAGAGCAGGTAAGTGCGACTCACCCTGTGGACCGCTGAGAGGAACAGCGAAAAGAAGCCTTAGCAAGGAGGAAGAGGAGGAGGAGGCTGCGGTGGCATTAATTGAAACAATGCCAGAAATAGCTTGTGTAGTACTGGATGTCTTCTTGTCAGCTCGCAAAAAAAACCTAAATTAATTCTGCCGAAAAAGAATCACGGCGCTCTGGAGCACAGCATCCAGTTTTCTCATTATTTCTCAACTAAATTTGTCTTCGTTTTATTGCGGAAATCAATTTAATAGCCAAATGGACTTCATGTACCTGGGGGAGATGATTTAAGACGAAGATCAATTTGCAAAGTTTGTTCATTAGAGCCGCACGGCCACGGAAATGGATTTTTTTCCCCCTTACTCCAGGCTCTACTCTGTCCATCCAGACTGATGATGATGATTATGAATAAACATTTCCACAACACCTAACATTTCCTTGAAGTTGGACACAAATCTTCTCCATCCCCTTCACATTAAACGGCGGTTTCATCGAAGGTTCTCGGCACGTCGTGAAAAAGCAGGTCAGCTTTGCAAACTAGAATAATGATTTATGGGACATCAACAAGGATTTTTCGGTCTGTCTCTAGATTGCAGTCTACTGTACATCACACAGCCCTCTAATGTAATATACTATTAATTTATATATAAAACTAGTATATTTAGTATATTAGTATATTAAACTATATACTAATAATTTGCAAGAACCAATCCAATGGACCTTAATCTAATCGTTTCAAGAAGGAAGCGCCAACAAAAGCATTGTGGAATTGTGTGTATTAAGGGAAAAGTAAAGCATACTCCATATATCTTAAAAATTGAATAGGTCGGTTTTTATATTATTTCTTTAAAAAGTTAACATATGCCGCAGAGCTCCCACAAGATATGTCTTTTAATGCGTCATTTAATACAATCTGCGTGTCTTTGGACTGTGAGAGGAAACCAGAGTTTCTGGAGGAAATCCACCAAGCCCACCATGCAAACTCCATGCACACAGACTCAAGACAAGAATCGACCTTCAAGATGTATCTGCACGTTTAAAACTTACTAAAACATGAATTTGGCATACCTGGTCTCTTTTAAATAACAATATTTACATATAAATATTAACAGACATGTTTTGCTTTGGGGGTGGCTCAGAGGTTAGCACTGTCGCCTTACACCTCCAGGATCCGGGCTCGATTCCCACATCAGGTCTGTGTGCATGGAGTTTGCATGTTCGCTCCGTGCTTGGTGGGTTTCCTCCGATTACTCCAGTTTCCTCCCACAGTCCATTCCGCAGACATGCAGATTAGCCTTGTGCCCTAGATCTCCTGGGATGGGCTCTAGGCTCCCTGCGACCCTGTTCAGGATAAAGCTGTATAGACGATGAGTGAGTGAGTGAGTGAGTGAGTGAGTGATGTTTTGCTGTTAGGTCCTTAATAAAGGCCCATATTTCTTGTTTTCCATGTTCCATTATTGTTCAGTGTATGTATCACTTATAAATCCAATGTGGAAATACTAGAGATAACAAATGACACTCAAAGATTATTGAACAGTCATGATGAGTTACAACAGAGGCTTCAGCTCAGCTAGTTAAAGCTTTGGAAGCTGATCTATTTGAGCAGGAAGTGCAGATAAGGAGGCAAGAGAGCTGGACTGGACAGACTAAGGGATTAAATCCCTGCTGCATCGCTCTCTTTAGGTGGAAATGAAGCAAGGGCCAAATCCCACTGGCACCAAACTCAGCAAGGATTGAATCACTAAAAAGTGGTAACAATTGGCACTTAGATCACAGCACGTGGCTATTAAATATTAAATATTCAAATCGTAACGGCTCATGCATGAGTTTCAAATGATGTCCGTCTGCTTGATGCTAAACATCTAACCCAAGCCCAGTTTTAGTTATTGTTTCTTCTGTCGTATCCTTATTAACAATCTTTTTCATCCTGTATCAGCAGACAGGTTGGGTAAGGCTGAACCAGAAGTTGGTTCAAATGAGGTGTAACATTTTGTCAGCAGAACAGAGTGTTTTGTGTGCACTAAGCACAAGACTAAACAAATCCTAAGACTTGGTTATACAATTTTCTTGGTGTACTGGACTGAAACTACAAAGCCACCCACGAGTGAACACTTGACTCAGGTTCTGCACTTGTGGGTGGCTTTGTACAAAAATAATTACTGCTGTTGGAGAAAATTATCTTTGCTGTGGTGTGAAATGAGTGCTGCAGTCTGGGCTTTTTTTAAAACTAAGAATAATAACACATAGGGATTGTTTTGGTCGCAAACATTAATTAAATCGTTCATTCATTCATCTTCTGTAACTACTTTCGATTTTACAATAAAAGATTTGTATCCTCTATGGTTTTAGAGGGAAATATAAATGAGACGTGAGCTAGATCTGCCATGACTGTAACCAATAAAGAGATGAATTCCTTGTAAATGAAATAAAATCAAAAGAAACCTAGCTTGGAATACATTAGAGAGTTAAACACATATAAACTCCTTGTTAATAATGTCCAATGCCATAAAAATGATAACAAATATTATTCTTCTGTAACTGTTTTCTGTGTTTGTATGGGTGAATTTTTTATATTTCTCATTTGGATACAGATCTTAACCCTTAATGTTTGACATGTACAGTACATTACTAATAAAAGTCTATTAAAAAATATTTCATACCTTTATAGCAGTGGTTCTCAATGTGGGGTTCCATAAGGGATTAACTTTTTTTGTTTGTTTGTTACAGCATTTATCACGTATTGATTGTTTATGCTTGTTCCTTGAATTGACTGGGGTTTAATTCCAACAGGCTATAATCAACGTCAACTTGAACCGAGTAGCTTCTGTAGGTGGAAAGTTCAGAAAAAAAGCTATGCAGCTCTATACAGTACATAGATGATATAAATCTGAACTGAGGGAGTCTAAGGAATTTCTTTTACAGTTAAAGGGGTCTGTGGTTACTAAAGCTTTGACAACCCCAACCCCAACCCAAAGCAATAAAGGAGTAATGAGCCATTCGGGATTCAACTAGCGGCATGGTCCAGTGATTAAATTGCTTGAAACTTTAGGTCGAGTGTGCTTTTCTGTAGCTCACTCCTTCACCTACCTTCACTATAGGGATTCCAGCAGTACGGATAATTCATTGTTGCATTTAAGTTGCTAAGAAAATCGGATGATGACTTTGCAGCTGGCTTTGCAGGAATGGGCTTAGAAAAAGCAGACTGTATGATATGTTGGTTGCATAAAAAGCAAATTATTACTAAATAATTATAAAGAAAGTATGAGGGGTATTCAAGTTAAACTAGGACAGGGATGAAATCTCTGGTGAACGAAGATGTAAAACCAATAGACATTTACAGAAGACTTTAAGCGCAGTAAAGTGATGAGACTCCACAGTAAATAAGAATTGAGCCCACGGAGTCGTTCCTGTAAACATTCAGCGAGTACAATGACTGATCCTTGAAAATCAACGGATAACTTGCTGCAGAAGAGACGCATCTGTCTGTTAGAACTGAACACACAAACATTCATAGGGGAGTTATTGGCACATCCCCTGTACCACCCTGTCCTCGATCTAAGCCATTTCCACATGTTTGGTCCATTAAGATGTGAAGCAGGCAGTCTGATCATGGCTCTATCGTACTGAGAAGACTTTTTATCTTGATGGTATCCAAGCACTAGTGAAACACTGGGATGAGTGCATTAGAGGAGCAGGGGATTATATTGAGAAATAAGAAGAGTTTTTACTCTCATAACTGGGTTCTGTTATTCCGCACACTCAAAAATCCCAGTTTGACTTTAACGCCCCTCGTAAGATCAAAACTTTGATTTTCCTAATTCAGTTTTCTTAAACGGAGCAAAAGTATGTTTTCTTTGTACACCTGGTAAGACTGAAAGCTTAAAGAAAACCTTTAAAAAAAAAAACCATTTGAAATGCAAATAAAAGTTTGATTTTAGTTTTTAAAGGGAGACTGTTAGTTGACATGGAATTCATGTTCCATTTGAGAAGCTGTGGCCAGTGCGCAGAGGTTCTGAAACTGAAACTTCATGGTTGACATTTCAGGCTTTAGTTGAAAGTGTGCTAGATAGGGAGCTCTTACGGGATGCATTTTAGGAACTGTGTGCGTCTGGTCCAAGATGAGACCGCAGGTAGCTTGAAACTCTAAAACACATTTTGTATGGCAAAAGTTTGTTCCCATTGGACCTGATGAACTGGCTTAAAGGTAGGGTAACAAATAAAGATATACAGAAACAAATCTAATACAGGATATCTCATAAAGTAGCTCTGGATGGATGGATGGATGGATGGATGGATGGATGGATGGATGGATGGATGGATGGATGGATGGATGGATGGATGG
>JAOVVA010000036.1:6470681-6482718 GCA_028565275.1 Leiocassis micropogon | reverse complement strand
CTATTTTGAAGAAACTAGAATATAAAACATGTTTTCAGTTATTTCACCTTTTTTTGTTAAGTACATAACTCCACATGAGTTCATTCATAGTTTTGATGCCTTCAGTGAGAATCTGCCAATGTAAATGGTCATGAAAATAAAGAAAACACATTGAATGAGTGAAGGTGTGTCCAAACTTTTGGCCTGTACTGAATATCAGCACATTATCAACAGATGATCAACATGATTTGTTTTTTCATTTAACCAGCTATTTTGCTCCAACGACACATATAATTCCGCGAATGCTGGAACTAGCATTAAGCGGGTGACCAGTAGTTATCGACCGACAATTAGTGTAATTATCAGGGGTGAAAGTACTGGATTTTTAAATTCTTATTCTACTATCTAGCCAAATGGTGAGGAGAATAAACCACAGATGTGTTGGACATTCGCGTAAATTTCATAAGTTTCTCTTTATATTTTCACTTATTCCACTTTAGGATATCAGCTATCTTCTGGGGATCTGTAGTTAAATCAGCACTGAATGGTATGCTTTTTTTTTTTTTAAAGAGATATTACAATTAATTCAGTTGGTATATACAGCAGTATAGTATTACAGCATAAACAATTTTTACACTACGCTTAGTATAGCATTATTTGGGCGCATTCACACCTGAAAATGAATATTTATACTCAATTACAAGAAAGAAAAACCTTACTAGCATGAATTTGTGCACTGTGGATTTTCAACACAAGACCATTTCTCTCTTCTTGTCAGAAATCTTAAATTGTGAGCGCGCTTTAGCTTGGACTAAGCTGAACTATAAAACCGACTGAATGCTGAAATGTGATTATAAAGCCGATCAAATCTGCGGACACTTCCATTCACTGCAGAAAATTATTCATCATCGTATTCTGGGAAGACAACGAAAAAGAGGAATTGATCAAAAGGCAGGCTTACTGTAATGTGAATAATTGTTTGCCTTCTGCGTAATGTCTTAAAGCCTCTGTCTCACAGTGTGAAATGTCTGAGCTGAAGGTTTCACACCTCATTTGAGGCCAAAAAAAAAAAAAACACAGTCCTTGGAAATGAACCATAGTGTCCAGTGAGGGTTATAATCAGAATAATGTTGTGTTGGAGGCAGTTGAGGTTAAGTTTGACTGGATGCCAAAGCACATGGTGACAGGAACTTGGAAAGACACTAACGTAAGTGAGTATCAAATAGGATAGAGTGATGCTGATTAAGTTTTATATTCAACTGGTTTGCCATGTTTGTCATTTATCAGGACTAATTGTGGCCACACTGGTTAAAAACAGCAGCACAGTAGATTAGTGGTTAGCACTGTTGCCCCTCCAGGATTGTGGATCCAGAAGGATCTCCTCATGATGGTGGGTTTTCTCCGGGTACTCTGCAATTGGCTGGCACCTCATCTATGGTGTACCCTGGAACAGGCCCCTGGCCCCCCACAACCCTACTCAGAAGAAGGAGTATAGACAGACTTATATCAGGATTTGATATAAAGTGTGAAGACACAAGATGAGTGATTATGAAGGAAAAAAGTGTTACATAAAAGAGAAAAGCTGTATTAGACCAAGGATAGGTGTAGCCTTTGCAATAATTAACTGTGGTTAATTATCTTTTTGCGCTGTTTCAGTTCTGCTATTGCCAATAACAGTCTCCTGAACGGCAAATCAGAACTGCAGATAATTGAAATACATTCCATCCAGACAGGCAATCAGGAAACATTCATCAGATTCATTTATAAAAAAAAAAGAAAAAAGAGTCAAGCATCTTGAATAATTTGCCCTGACATATAACATATTTAAAATTCCTAAATATAGACTTTTTCTACATTTAAAAAAATGAGTATATGTACAAATAGTAAACAACATATTCTGAGGAGGCAGCATGGTAGCATAGTGGTTAGCAGTGTGGCCTTGCACCTTCAGGGTCGAGGGTTTGATTCTCGCCTTGTGTTGCTCTATGGAGTTTACATCTTATCCCTGTAGTTGGTAAGTTTCCTGCCGCAGACCAAAGACTTGTAGATTAGGCTACTTGGTGTTCCCAAACTGCCTGTAGTGTGTTTGTGTGTGTGTGCGCTCTGTGATGGATTGGCACCCTATCTAGGGTGTACCCTGCCTAGTGCCCTAAATCTCCTGGGATAGCCTCCCACCCCCAGCGTACCCTTGAACACAAGATGAAGCAGTATAGTAGATGATGAAATATAAGTCTAATATGCATAGATTATGCAATAAATATTGTTTGTTCTGTCACTTCTTATAAAAAAAAACCTTAGTTGTTTAATTTAAACTGAGCTAGTATAAAATGAGTTTTTTATTTTTTATATAAACTTTGTATTGCAAAAAATATATTTTTTGTAGAAACACTTCCATTTTTTAAATGATTTAACTTGGTATGCAATGAGGAGTGCTAAATGAAAAAAAAAAAAAAAAAACTTGCACCTTTGAAACTAAACTCATTTCATATTGTAATTGAACTGCACTGACCGAATGTGCAGCTGCCACTTGAGAAAATTTGCATCTGACTGGAAGTGAGCTGTCAAGTTTTCCTGTTCCTTCCACTTTAATTCTTATGATTACACTCACTTTATCACACCCTCTTCTACAGCGCTGTGTGGTGCTGGCCACAAGTGAGGAAGCTCTCCTTGACTTGTTGAAGTGCAGATTGTCCCGCAACGCAACAGAGCTGTCAAGCTGCACATTAGTATTCTGTATCATCCCTGGTCTCAGATATGCTTCGGGAAATGAATTTTAGATGAGGTGAACTTCAGTCTTTCCAGGTCTTGTCAATAAAAACAGAGCACAAACAGCAGGGTTAAGTCAGGCCCATTCCTTCAGATCGTATAATCGAATACTATGTTTTATGTAACTGAGATGGCTGGGGAGTGCACACTTCGGAAAAACATTTGAAATGCTAACGTGGTGATTGTCAAGGCCACAGTTGACATCTTATCTTTTTGTTTTAAACATTATAAATGAGGATGAGATGTGGTGGTGAGGAATACAACGTAATCATGTATTTGGGAATCAGAGGGAGTGCTGTTGTACTGAATATCAGCACATTATCAACAGATGATCAACATGATTTGTTTTTTTTATTTAACCAGCTATTTTGCTCCAACGACACATATCATTCTGCGAACGCTGGAGCTAACGTTAAACTGGTGACCAGTAGTTATTGACCGACAATTAGTGTAATTATCAGGGGTGAAAGTAGTTTTATATTCTTATTCTACTATCTAGCCAAATGGTGAGGAGAATAAACCACAGATGTTTTGGACATTCCCATAAATTTCATAAGTTTCTCTTTATATTTCCACTTTAGGATATCAGCTATCTTCTGGAGATCTGTGGTTGAATCCCAGATACTGTTAATTGGAAAGCTAGTGCACAATGTAGGGTAATGTACAATCCCTTGTTCCTCACACCAAGCAGTATGCTTGATCAGGGGTTAGAGAGGAATTTGGGATTCATTCTTGTGTTAGACGTTTGTGAGTTCTGTAGCTCAGAACAACTTAGAAGCAAAATGTTGTTTATGATTACATAATGGTTTCATACTGTATGTGTTTCTATGGACAAATAATTTACTGCTTTTGCATTCAGCACTGAATGGTATCCTTTAAAAAAAAGAGATATTGCAATTGATTCAGTTGGTATATACAGCAGTATAGTATTACAGCATGAATAATTTTTACATTACGCTTAGTATAGCATTATTTGGGCGCATTCACACCTGAAAATGAATATTTATACTCAGTTACAAGAAAGAAAAACCTTACTAGCATGAATTTGTGCACTGTGGATTTTCAACACAAGACCATTTCTCTCTTCTTGTCAGAAATCTTAAATTGTGAGCGCGCTTTAGCTTGGACTAAGCTGAACTATAAAACCGACTGAATGCTGAAATGTGATTATAAAGCCGATCAAATCTGCGGACACTTCCATTCACTGCAGAAAATTATTCATCATCGTATTCTGGGAAGACAACGAAAAAGAGGAATTGATCAAAAGGCAGGCTTACTGTAATGTGAATAATTGTTTGCCTTCTGCGTAATGTCTTAAAGCCTCTGTCTCACAGTGTGAAATGTCTGAGCTGAAGGTTTCACACCTCATTTGAGGCCAAAAAAAAAAAAAACACAGTCCTTGGAAATGAACCATAGTGTCCAGTGAGGGTTATAATCAGAATAATGTTGTGTTGGAGGCAGTTGAGGTTAAGTTTGACTGGATGCCAAAGCACATGGTGACAGGAACTTGGAAAGACACTAACGTAAGTGAGTATCAAATAGGATAGAGTGATGCTGATTAAGTTTTATATTCAACTGGTTTGCCATGTTTGTCATTTATCAGGACTAATTGTGGCCACACTGGTTAAAAACAGCAGCACAGTAGATTAGTGGTTAGCACTGTTGCCCCTCCAGGATTGTGGATCCAGAAGGATCTCCTCATGATGGTGGGTTTTCTCCGGGTACTCTGCAATTGGCTGGCACCTCATCTATGGTGTACCCTGGAACAGGCCCCTGGCCCCCCACAACCCTACTCAGAAGAAGGAGTATAGACAGACTTATATCAGGATTTGATATAAAGTGTGAAGACACAAGATGAGTGATTATGAAGGAAAAAAGTGTTACATAAAAGAGAAAAGCTGTATTAGACCAAGGATAGGTGTAGCCTTTGCAATAATTAACTGTGGTTAATTATCTTTTTGCGCTGTTTCAGTTCTGCTATTGCCAATAACAGTCTCCTGAACGGCAAATCAGAACTGCAGATAATTGAAATACATTTCATCCAGACAGGCAATCAGGAAACATTCATCAGATTCATTTATTAAATAAAAAAAAAAAGATTGTGATATAGAAAGAAACCATCAAATCGTGCATTTGTAGAAATGAGTTTAAACCTATGACCTCAAATAAAAAAAATAAATCAAATATCGACATCTTCCCCTATGCTGAATGTTCAGGGCCTATTTAACTTGCAGAATTTGTTTTTGCCTGGGGTAACCAGTAGCTTGTAGTAATCAATAGATGAATCTCAGATAAATCTACCCGCATCCTCAGCCACGGAGCATCATATTTCCTTTATGAGTGGGCTGCCTTACCTGCACTTAATTATCTTGAAAGACAGGGATGAGAACATCAAATCAATACCATTTTGCCTTCACTGGCTGATGCTAGGCTGTAATGCCAGACATGAAAACAGCATGCTGGGTAATCCTGTCAGGTGCTGAGAAAGGATCATTGGTGAAAAAAAACCCCTCAACATCCCTCAATGTTCCGAAATGCACGATTGTCTCCCATTGCTTATGGTATTGCTGTTGTGCTGGTGGACTGTTTTCTGACTATTCAATTATTCAGTAGAGTCTAACTGACTTATTATAAACGTTTAATTTTTAAAATATGATTGGCTGAGTTGCATGCAAAGCTGTTTCAGAATCCTCTTCATATGACTGCATCATTCATATTCCAGGTTTTAAACCAATAAAACCATTAAACATAAGCTATTGCTCTATCTATAGTGTAATATACAGTATGACCATTATGTTTCTAAGCAACCAAAGCCTATAGCTGTAAATGGATTGGACTGGTGTTTTTGTTTTTTTTCTCTCACAATTTTATAAAAGCGTGACATCACTTAATGATGAGTGATTTTAGTAGGGGTTAAGGTCTTTTTGAGAACATTGTGGAGATTACACATCACATCAAGTGTAGTGTCTCATCATCTTTTCTTGATAAGTGCATTAGAACAAACTCTTAAGGTAAAGTCCTTATATACAGTAGTTGTCTTGCGATTCTTCCTTGTGCCTTGGCACAGTCCAAAGACATGCAGATTAGGCTAATTGGTGTTCCCAACTTGCCCGTAGTGTGAGAGTGTGTGTATGTGTGTGTGCCATGCGATGGATTGGTATCCTGGCCCGGGTGTACCCCGCTTCGTGCCCTAAGTTTCCTGGGATAGGCTCCAGGTCCCCCTGACCCTGTACACAGGATAAAGCGGTATAAACGATGATTGAGTGAATAAGTGAGTGAGTGAGGATAGGTATTCAAATACAGTTCTTATTTTTATTTTAGACAGCGAAGATTTTTATTATCGCTTAAATTTTTTGCCACATTTTAATTAAAATCATCAGTAAATTCAGATTGACCTTATTCATAAGCTCGCTTGTTTATATTAAGTTTGGATTAAACCCATTCATTTCAAGTGAACAGGCAAATATGCTAATAACTCTTGCAACTGAAAAGTAAACAGTTTTGGTAATGTGAATTGTGATTTCCAGCACTGTAACAAAAAACAAAAAAACAAAAATAGTGGAACAAACTACATGTATAAACTTCAATTTCCTAGTAATTTCTTTGCATGAGAACATATTTTACTTGCATTAATCCCAACACTACATTTAAATCTACTTTACATCAGTGCATCCTAATTCTATAGGAAACTCCTTTAATAACTACTTTAACGAGCAGCCTGTCTCACTCACACTCCGAGTGGGATGGTGCTAAGCTTCCCTCCGCAAACAAAGCCAAGACAATACTTTCTCCTCCGCACTGTACGCAGAATAGCCCTCTTGCACACAAAATTATCACACGAGGAGACGAATTAGAGAAGCACAACAATGCCAGAAGCAGGAAAAAAAAAGAAATCATATTTCTTAAAGAAAAGAGTGAAATGTTTAAAGAGCGGATGTCTAGGCATTATCTACCCACGTGAACTCAAGAACAATCAACAATCCATGTTATCTTTTCTCCTTATTTTATCTTTTCCTCTTGGGGTTGCGTCCATAAAACTGGTAAATTGTCAAGGATGCTTACCTTCCTCTTGGCTGAGACTCCTAATATTGCTAAAATCCTCCATATTCCAGGAAGAGGGCTCTCCATGTGCTAGTGGGAGGGGGATGGAGGCGCATGGCACTCCAGAGCCACTTTAATGGGAGCGCATCTCCGAGATGAGCCGACGAGTGGCCATGTGGAGCGCCGGAGAGTCATGTCAAAGCTGAGCCACCTGGTTGAGACCAACTACTACCTTTCTGCTTTGTCCCTCCTTCTCTCTTATATAGTTCTTCCTTATTTTCTCTGTATCTTGCTCCTCAGTCTGGGAGGCTCTTGCTCTATTTCTCTTTCTCTCTGTCTCTTTGTATGATGTGGTCCACACTCTGGGGAAAGCTTTGCATTCACGTGCACAATTCGCAATTGGCCGCTTACTTTTTTTTTTTTTTTTACCAACAAGGGAAAGGGAGGAAAGGAGAAGCTGAGGGAACTGAGAGTGAGCAGAGATGAGTAGGGGAGGAGAGAGAGAGAGAACAAGAGAGAGAGAGAGAGGGTGGGGGGACAAAAAGCATGGCTACATTTGTGTGAGTCTTAACAAGGGCTGTCTCTCATGTTTTATTCAGACTTATCTTGCTTATAGGGGAGCAAATTGGTGAGCCACTGCAACTGGAAGAATCTGGTAAATCTGTCTGTGCATGATTTGAGAAAAACTGCTCAATAGATTTGCAAAAAAAGCACTTCCATATGCAGAAACACTCTGTCATGTGTTAATGTATCTCTCCATTGTGCGCTAAACACACCAGGATGCGGAGCATTAGCTTCCCTCAGAAAAAAAAAAGCTTTCAGCCGTGGTGACGATGAAACTTTAAAGACGTCCCAGGTATAAATAACGATGTCAAAAAACTAACTTTGGATGGTCCAAATCAGTTTGATGAGGAACAGGAGATTAATTACTGTCCATTAAAACATATGCATCTCAGAACCATCACTACTGATTTGTGTCATCGAAATAAGGATGGGTTAGATATGAGCACCCTGAACCTTTTTCTGCCACAGAGTCAATCTACAGGATTTAAATTTGGAAATCTACAAACAGGCTCCCAGTTGGCGAGACACACTCGCACGAGTCCTCGTTCTGAAGCGGAGTGGGATGGACGGATGTTCGGCTCGGAAACCTGGGAGGAGAACAAACTGTAACGGAGGAGACCGACGGTCCTGGAACTGTCCGTGGTTCTGAAACAGCCTCGGGGAACCTCCTTCAGATGAAAGAAAGTAGGTCAGAGGAGACAGATGAGAAGAACAGTGCAGGAGAGCCATCCTGAATATAGGCAGATTTTCATGTGCTGATTATGAATGTAATTTACAGAGAGAGGGGGTGAAAAAAAAGCTGTGTATGAGGTTATGCAAGGTTTATACAATATGAATTTAATTACGGTAATAAGCAGTGGTGGTTACGTTTTGTAAGGGGGGGGGGTTGCTTGCAGATTTGGGAACTGGGTTATATATAGCACAAACTGGATTACAAAAAAAAAAGAAGCAAACTGAACAACCTGTACTGAATGCTCTGAAATACACACACGCACACACATTCGGCACTTCCATGCACCAACACACAAAGAAAATCAGACTGAATAATGCATCAATTTGTTTGTGAGTTAGATGTGTAATTAACAAATGTTTTTCAGAACTACAATTCTTTTGCTTAACTGTGATCCGAAAGGTTTCTTTATCAAAAATGAAATAAAAAAGATTTTAAAAATACTAAAGCATCATAAAGATCTTTTCTCTTCTGTACTCCTTTTTTTTCTTCATTTATTAGGAACCCCTCTGTGCTGTATCGTACAAGACTCTGGTCTGTGATGAAGCTGTCTGGGAGTTAGCTCTGCAGGGAATCTGCATGGCTTTGACAGTTCTGCCACAGATAAAGGAAGGTTAGGTGTCAGTGAGAGGAAAGACAGGAGCTGATAATCCAGGTGAATGGCAGGGTTCTGACAGAACAGATTGGATTGTGATTAAAGATGTAGTCAATGCCGTAACACAAAGATCAGCCAGAACGTTATCTCTAGTAGGTTTCCTGAAAGCGAATTGAACGGCACATACATTCGGAGAATGCACAAAGGAATTTTGGAAAATGGAACGAGCTAGTATCACATCACTGCTGTATGTCATAGTGACACATGTTTCAACGTGCTTTGTAGAAAAGCACCTTCTATCATCTCTCCTTCTTGAAAATGTGATATTTTCTCAATGTCTGATGGCCCTCCAGCAATCATGACATGAATTGAGCTTGCCCTTCTTTCTTGGACCCTAAAGAACCTTCAGTCTAATTGCATGCGCCTTCTGCGTTAGCCGTCTTTCATAAATCTCTAATTGAATTTCTATTTTGACATTTCTGCTAAACAAAGATCCAGCAGAGAGGGAAAAAAATCTGCTTTTTTTCATTTGGCACAGCATTCTGCAACTACTGGGTTCCCATATTAATCAGGTGTTTTGTTGCCGGTGTGTGGTAGGAGCTCAATCTGGAGTTCCTCCATCTGGCAAGGATTTAACTGACAACATTAACAATGCTGTTGGCGAGTAATGTTGTAGCAAGGAACCTCTGCAGGAGATTCCCTCTTTTAAAGTGTTTCAGTTGCAATATACCCTAACATCATGCTCAGGGTTTGATTTGATTTAGATGCTCAAGATGTCATGTCGCTGTTCTGACAACTAGTGATTAAAATGTGTATGTAACAGTTTTGACATCAGGGCTAGAGCTCATTCACTTTAGACTGTCTATAAACCTATTAACATCCTGCCAGATTACCATCATCAACCAGTCTGTAAACTAAATTAGAATAAATACAATACAGTACTGTATAGGGCCAAAAGTTGGGGTTATAGACAGGGCTAGTGGATGTGCATTTTCTTATGACTTCATTCATATGTATCTGAACAAAACCCAGTGATATCTCGGTACAGGTACACCAGAATCAGACCCAGGGCATTCATCAGGGCAGTAATCAAATACATGAATCAAGCATAGCGTCAGGTGATCTTTAAAGTACCTGTACTTGCAATGGCCTAAGAGAGACATGAAGTGCATCCTCAAAATTCTCATAAATATATTACCTCTGATATCCCTAAAAAAAACTCTCTTTCTTACTATCTGCCACCCTCGCACTCAGCCAAGCAGAGGAAAATCAAGCACATATTCAGCACCATGGTCAGCTCCACCGCATGCACAGAGGGGGTGGGGCGCCTTAACTCACTGTGGTGGAAGACACTTACCATCCTGGTGTCAACAAGGCCCACGAAAGGGAAAAACTAAGCAAGGAACCATATATCCGATTCAGTTAGATCAGTTCTGTCAGAAGGAATGAGTTATTTGTGAAACCTGAAACATTTAACCAAAGTTGAACAATTTAATGGCAATAGTGATGGTAAGTTTGAATCATTTCAGTGGCTTGGTTCTTTGAATCTCATTCATCAAAATAAATGAATCTTTTTTTGAGTCATTTCATTTTGTTCTTTTGTTCAGAAATAATTTACAATTTACAATATTTACAATAAACAGACATACACAAATTTTGGCTATAGTTCTAGTAATGAAAATATTACAATGCTGCTATGGACGTATTATAATAAACAGAATGAGCAGCTCACCTCTCATATCTTCTGGTCCGAATCGTTCATTCTTTTGAAACTATTGCACTGCATAGCGCCTATGGGAGTCACGTGACAAAAGAACGAATGACTCGGACCAAAAGACTCACGGGTAACTACTCATTTCTGTTTCCTGTACTTAACCTACGGAGGTTTTGCAATGCTTTGCGCAGACGCGCCCAGTAGAAAATCAACTAATCACTCTCCGAGACTAGTCGTTCTTCTGAGTCACGTTAAAAACCCGTTCAAAAAGAACGAATCCTACTTGAATTCTGACCCACTGGGAATGAGATGAAAGAAATAAAAGCAGAAATAAATCTGCCTCTCTTCTGTTTTTAAAACAGTGATCCTAACTGACCTAAGACAGGAAATGTTTACTAGGATTAAATGTCAGGAATTGTGAAAAACTGAGTTTAAATGTATCTGGCTAGGGTGTATGCAAACTTCCAACTTTAACTCTATATATAAAGTTAGTATTGGCTTCAAAGTTTTGCCCTGTATCAAGAAATTGCACTTCACAGACTTAGGGATGTAGATGGGGGGAGGGGGGGGGGGGGTCAAATGATTTTGTAAGAAATAGACGGGAAAGAAGAGAATGAAAATCAATGATCAGGTTTATTTCACTCCAAACATCTTATCTCCTTTTGCAAATGTCATTTGTACTCGGAATCTTTAGAGATGAATGTATCTGAATTCAACCATTAAAAGGTTTTAATCAGCCGCTCTCGGATGCCATATGCATTGCATTCTCGATGGGTTTCTTTGTAAAATGTGAATAATAGGATTTTGGAAGTGCTCCACTGAATTTTAATTATTTATGTATTTAGCACCTACTAAGTATGCTATCTATCTTAGTAGGGGCCTTGAAAGGGGCCTAGCACCTTTCTATGTGCAGTTTAAATCCAATCTACAGGCGCATCTAAAACTCATTGCCTCAACATGGTCAATCAAAGGAAAGGAATTTATGAAGTACTGTATGTGAGTAACGGAGTGAATCTGTAGGTCATTAAATTTATAGGTCATGGAGGATACATACAGTGGTAGTGGAATAGGTTGATGGAGTAAATCCATAAATGAAGCTGTTAGCAACAGAGGAATTGTAAGTAAGCAGGTAATAAATAATGTTATTATGTGACAGAATAAGTAAGTGGTGGCATGGTGTCTTCATGGTTATCACCGTCGCCTTGCACTTCCAGGGTCCAGGTTCGATTCCCGTATCGGGTCTGTGTGCATGGTGTTTGTACAGTATGTTCTCCCCGTGCTTGGTGGGTTTCCTCCGCATTCTCCGGTCTCCACCCACAGTCCAACGACATGCAGATTAGGTTAACTGGCATTCCCAAATTGCCCATATTGTGTGAATGAGCGTGTGAGTGTGTGTACTGTCCTGTATGTGTGTGCCCTGCAATGGATTGGCACCCTGTCCAGAGTGTACCTGCTGTATAGTTTCCTGGGATAGGCTCCAGGTCCCCCGCAACCCTTTATACAGTATAAGGCGGTCTACACAATGAGTGAGTAAGAGTGAGAGAATTATGTAGAAGAATACAGTATGGAGTTCTATCCTGAATGGCAACTACGCTAATTCTCTCCATCTGTTCTGTATTTTTCTACCCATCCCGAGGCATCTGGAGAT
>JAOVVA010000036.1:6429270-6444913 GCA_028565275.1 Leiocassis micropogon | reverse complement strand
GTGTGTGTATATATATATATATATATATATATATATATATATATATATATATAGAGAGAGAGAGAGAGAGAGAGAGAAATAAATCTTTCATATATTTCTCACTGGCCAGCTCCATCGCCTCATGATCACCATGGTGTGCTGTCGATAGGCCTTTTCAGTACATAATAAGTAAAGTAACTTAGCTAATGTTGGAAAAAGCTTTTTTCCGTCAGCAAAAAAAGGAGAGAAGCATTTACAATAATGGAGGGAACAAACTCAAATGGAGCTAAATCACTGTCTCTTGGGAGGAGTAACATAAGCTGTCATTACCCCTCTCTAAAAAAGCCCACTTAGGTGTGCTGAGTCAGCATGCCTTCCAACAACATTTCCTAGATCTTGATAACCTGCTGCCACAAGAAGGAAACCACATGTGCATGCTGTATAACTACTGCAGCTAGCCTGGAAGACTATTAGTGGACTTTTCCCCAAATAATGATATGCACGTGGAATGTGGAATATGGAATATGAAATATACAGAAATACGATGATTAAAGGGTTTAAATATATTACTATATGGATGTCTTTATTAAAAACAGTGAAATATAACTTATCCATAGAAGTACACTATGCAGTTTTTCATTTCACACTTCCATGCAGATTCTGTATGAGCTCGACTGACCTGTGTTGCTATTATTAGCTTAATGATGACGAAACCTCTCCAACTGTGCTCCAATTCCATATAAAATAAGTCTTACTTGATAATAATCCTTTACAATATTACATTATATCCACCGAATTTGTTCAAAACAAATTCATTTCAGACCTTATTCGTTGCACGAGTTCCTTTTTCTGTGACAAATGAGCGATTCAGCGTCTGCCTTGAGCCTTTCTATTGTTTGAAGCGAGTCAGTGAGTGGCTTGGAAGGAGAGAATAATGCCTAAATTAAACACTGCTTCATTGCTGGGCATCAGGAAAAATATGATATGAATCCCAGGAGCATATACTGTACCTTCATGGGCTGCCACTCCAACAGCAGGTGTTAAAGGAGGAACAAATATTGTAGTAGCATACACTATAAGTGTGATTCATACTGTAATTCATACCACTTATTATGTTTTATTAATTTTTATTAATTAATGACAGTCAGAACTGTACAATCAGTTGCATAGATTTAACAAGCTAACTTGTTAATATATACTGTAGCATTTTTCCATTGATCTAAAGTATCTGGTTAACAATAAAAAAAAAGAAGTTCTGCTTGGTTTACTGGTGGTGCTGTGAGCAGACACTTTGGAACTGTCCTGAGGGTCCGACTCGGAATTCCAAATTACAGTAAGAGAGCAAGTTTCAGTCAAATGCTCCATACAACCCTCTAAAAGTATTTTTTTTAAGTCTCTCTACAGCAGCAGTTAAAACTAATTACTAATGCTTCTCATGCATCAATTCAGATCTGGATCTTTAACATTAAATTAAAACTCACTTGTCTTGTCTAAGTGTGTCATGTAAAACATTTGTGGAAAACACTTTCATTAATCAAATAATTCCTGATCCATATATGTATGAACTGATATCCTGATTGCACCACAAAAAAAACCTTCAGTAAAGAGTACTGTATTGCTTCAGTGCTGAAAAGTTATATAACTAAATCTTTGCTAAGTCATATTTCAACAGCCGCCCTTAGACTCCCGATATAAGCAAGTTTCAAATTGAAAAAGTATTGCGTTCACTCAAAATTGGACACCTGTAGGCCTGGTCATAAAACTCTCATTTAACATTCAAAAAAATGAGTTCTTTTTGTATATCCCAGTTTCCCACAGGGCACATTACCATTCAATTTCTTATCAACAGATTAAGTTGTGCAAAGCGGTTGGGGGTTAAATGCCTTGTTCTTATACAGCAGCAGTACTTAAAATGAAACATTGATTATGACAACGATCAGATCTGTAAAATAGCTGCAGTCTACTGTTAATTAGCTCTCCCTCTCTTGTAATATGGCATCATTCGCAGTATGACTGATGGCTGTGTAATTAGTCTTTTTAGCCCTGTGACTAGTGCAAAACAATAGAATGTAAAATCTGAGTTTTTTAAACACATATACATGTACAGGCATTGGTGGCTCAGCAGTAGTCTTCTTGTCTGCTACTGTATGTGGAAGGCGTGGGTTCAATGCCCAAACCTGGCTACTGGATGCAGGTCATTTTTTAGTGCCCTGGGATGGTTTTAGTGCCCTCAGGAAGGGCATCCAGTGCCAACTCTGTGGCAACCACTTGATGAGAGCAACCGAAAGAACAATAATAGATACAGCGATATTATTTAAGAGAAATAGTGACATTCTATAATCAATCCAGCCATAATGCAGGATAGATTCAGGAGAGCTATGTCAGACAAACATGCGCCAAATCAAATATGCAAACCCAGGTATCCACTGTTGTAACCCTGAACTGGAGCAGCGGAAAGCGGAAAGTGACATTCTGTAATTCTCCTTATTTATTATAGCCTCTGGACATGGCGCTGTTAACAACATCAAAAGTTCACAGTACCTTAAAATTCATTTCAGTGCCTATATGTAAAACAATCTACAAGTGAATGGTCAAAAATTCAGACTGAAAACAATATTTTTCAGAAAAGCTTTTAAAAATGTATACAGTATGGCTTTAATGGATAGATGTATACATTGGCACAGTACATTTCTTCTTCAGTTGATTTCATTCGTGTATATGTCTTCTATTCTTATTTTCTATTTATTTTCAATACTACAGAGTTGTTGCGTTCTTAATCAGTTTGATTAGGAGTTGTTCATTAAATACTTTTCTGAACAATCAGAATTGACATGTCAATCTTAGTATTTTAATCTTATAACACTTAACACTCCTTTTTCATGCTCTCAATTAGCAGAGGTCAACAAGAATGTAAACATTCATTGATTCATTAAGTCAATCTTTAACCAGGTCAAAAATCTACCACCCTTTAGACCCCCATGCAAAAAAAAGGATTTCCTTTCAAAGATTTGTTTTAAGTGTGTATTATGGATCTTTATTGTATTGTATTGTATAAGCTTTGTGTAGCCCTAAATGTGGCACTTTATTACAACACTGGTAAAACTCTTCTGCAAGCATTACCAAAATCGAAAATAATATGAAAGAATTAAGAGCGAACAATATTTTATGTGTCTTATTGCTCAACTCTGCAAATTTCTTACAATGTGTGTGTCTCAGTAATTTACTTTATTGCTTAGACGGTATATACAGTACATCATAAATCTGTCAATATCATCCTATTACAGAACCCATCTATAGAGTAAGTCAGCTAAAAACATGCTTTAGTCTTGGGGAGGGGGAGGGGGAGGGGTAAATGCTCCCAACAGGCCATAGTATCTTTGCGAAAGAATGGTATTGAGCCAAAACAGCTAATAACTGTAAGGAGAGCATCTTCAATTCAGCATGCACTCGCATCTCTGTGGCGAATAACCAGCCGACGCTTACAGTTTCAGAGCGAAATGGTCGTGAATTTCCATTGATGGTCGCTCGCGTTGCCCTGATGAGGCTGTCTGATAGGAACCTAAATGCAACATTAAAGCCTGCTGAGGCCACAAGCAGTGCACTAACCAAGGATATTTACAGCAACATCTGCTTTCACTGATAAGACCTAACAATTTGGGTCTTTCCATTTCCCAACACTCGTCAGTGCATAAAAAAAACAAAAAAACAGGTCTCACAGATATGTGCCCATAGCAGAATGATATATATATATATATATATATATATATATATATATATATATATATCTCAGAGGTGGAAAAAGTAATATAATTTTGTACTTAAGTAAAAGTACTGTTACTTCAGTGAAATTTTACTGAAGTACAAGTAAAGGTACCAGTATTTAAAATCTACTCAAGTAAAAGTAAAAAGTAGCTCGTAAAAAAATTACTTAGACTAAAAGTTACCAAGTTACTTTTTTAACAGCATGGGTGGGATGGGGGATTCTAGTGTAATTAAAAAAATACAAGCGGATATAAATCTTAAACTAGTTGCTTTTAATTGGAGGAACACCTTTGTATAATAAAGCTGTTGCCTTTCTTGTGCTTAAAATCGAAATGGTTGCTTATATATGAGCAGGGGTTTGCTTCATAAAAATTTGATGGCATTTCGCTTTCAGCTGTGTCTGCATCATTGGCATCTGTTTTGTCCGTCGCCATCGTTCTTGTGAGTTTAGCCACGCCCATCAATCAATCGGTGCAGTGGTTTCCGGGGTGCATTTTTTTCCCCCTTCTTGTTGCATTATTTTTATTATTTTTCATTTTCGTTCATTTATTTTTTACTCAGTAACAAATGTGATTTAAAATGTAGCAAATTACAATATTTCAATCAAAACATACTTAAGTAAAAGTAAAATTACAGATTTTAAAAACTACTCAATTACAGTAACGAAAGTAAATGTAATTTGTTACTTTCCGCCTTTACTTGGAATCTGTTGTACAGTAACACTAAACATATAGGGCTTTTTCAGCTTACAAAGTACTGTTTTTCCAATAATGACAAACAAGATAATACAAATGAAGTCCTTTACTCTTCGAAACCAGAGTCAGACAGAGTTAAAAAGATATCTTCACTATTCTGAGGTCACTCGCTCAATCCATGCCTGATTGATCACTTCCTGAAGATCATGTACAGAAGCCTTTCTTGACTGCTACTGACTTCTTCACTCTTGTCCAAGAGTTTTTTTACTGGGTTTACAGTAGGTTTGGAGACGACCCGGGTCAGAAGCTGAATACTTACTGTCACATAACCGGGTCTTCAATAGTTTTTTAGCTAATTAGCACAACTCTTCAGTCAGATAGGCTAGAACTAATGATGAAATCGCCTATGTGAACAGGGAGAAGTATAATACATGGCACATGTTGTGTTAATACGTCAGCCACCACTGTACAGTATGTATCACAAGTGGGAATTATGAAGAAAATAATTAATCAACTAAGCCAAAAAAAAAGAAATAAATAAAAAAATAAAAAAGGACAACAGAACGTTTTATACTTGCTAAACCATATTTATGTGCAACTGATTGAACAATTTGCCTAAATGTACTGTATATTGATGTGGAAGTATGAAATATGAGCAAGCAAGTTCCATTTCTAGCTCTTGATATCGATATTGATTTTTTTTTTTCTCCTTTTTTTTATTAGAGCGTTACCGTTGATGCTTTATGAGATGCTCTAAACCAGTGTGGACATATGTCACATGACCTTCTGTATCATGTTATTATCTAAAGGGGAAAATCTGAACATACAGGATAAAATTGATTATAAATTGTTTATTTATTTTATAATCTGGTGCTCATTATTCAAAGTCATTATTTGCATTACTTTTAGCTTCACAAAAAATGAAACCTGAACCTCGTTTTTTTTTTTTTTTTTTTTAGAATTTCTGACAAACAAAGTCTTTGGGTCAATATTATAGAACGTTCAGTGGAGATGATGAATGGAGACAGTGGGACTGAACGTTTTATCACACAGTCTCGAAAATAGCATGAAGACCTACGAATTACAATAAAACCCAATACTACAACTCTGACCTTCTAGTATTTCACCTCAAATCTGTTTTAGCAATGACGAATGTAAATCCGTCCTATTTTATGATTTTTAGCAGCTTTCATACATTTATATTTTATTCAGTCCACACATGCACACAAATTGATTCATATATTTTATGCAACTTAAACCTATTTTTATGTTTAAAGCACTTTCTTTTTCTTCCAAATTAACCGGTACATGAATATTCAAATGCTGCTTTGACTGAAATCCTTGAAAAAAATAGCTATAAGCACTAAAAACAATATAACAGAAACTTCATCGGGCTAGTGTCAGTGAAGATGGAAATGAAGTGCAAATGCATGAAAGCCAGTCACTTTAGAATGCATTCGACATTCCTAAACCCATTACTCTTGATAGAAAAAGCACATTTCTGTCTAATAGACCCGAGTGAAACAGCTTGAAGCAGAAACTTTTCATTTCATAATCTACGAGGGGCGTTCAAGTCAAACCAGGACTTGTTGTCTCTTGAGCAGAAGAGGAGATCTGTTAGAGCATCCTGTTAGTCATGCTAGTAAGTGACACATGTCTCCTATTACGCATGGTGGCGCTAATGTGTCGGCATGTGAATCGTGTGTTAAGCAAAAGGGTGTGCAACCTGTTAATTCAAGCATGAAACAGCATGCTGTGATGAAATTTTTCATAAAATGGTTCAAAGAAGGCTGTATGTCTGTAAATAAAAATTGACGAATAATTTGGTGCCAGCTTGCAGATGAGATGCATGTGTCTGTAGGAACTGTGCACACAATCATAAATGAACAACTCAGGCACATTAAAGTTATTTCGACATTCCGCATCCATCCTGACCTCGCTCCAAACCATTTACATCTTTGAGCCTTTAAAGGAGTTCCTGGGAGGCCAGGGTTTAAGACATTTAAGGATGCATCAGTATAGCAGGGGATTATATACTGTAGAGAAATACAATTCAAATTTAGTCTCATAATTGTGTTCTGTTATTTTGCACAAGCAAGTGCAGAGTCCCGGTTTGACGCCCCTCAGAGCTGATTCTGTCTCCTTCTACAGCGAGCTTTTGGACTGAAATCTGAGGATCTGAAAATAAACAATAAAATTAAAATATAAACACAGGCATCAAGAAAATATAAAAATGAAAAATGTTATAAGTCTGTGGAGTATGTTTTCTTATTACTAAAATAAATAGCTTTCCTACATTGGTACGAGCAAAATATTGTATATACTGTACCCTTGGATAGAAATGCATTGTCGCAATTTTGCGACGTCTTCTGCCCTTGGAAAGTTAGTTGTACCCCTAAATGGAACTATATAAAATATTACAGGGGAGAAGAGATGGTCAAGGCCATGTCAGCGTGTCGTAATATACGATTTTTCCACAAGAATGCCCGGCAGCACATGAGCTTTATCTGGATAAATATCCAGTCCTCTGGCACATAAAGCAAGCTAACTTTACATGAGGAGAAAAATTAGCTATATAATTTTAGAACAGACGTTGTTTCAGTTCTCCGGGGCATAAATAACTGTCAAAGATTTTTTTATTTTTTTAAATTGCATTTCTGGAGGCAGATGCTCCATAGAGGTTCCCAGTGTAAAACCAAACCGAATGGTGTTAGGATATTTCAGCAGAAACTAACAGATGTGCAGGGAGATGAAAGAATGAGGTGGAGTATAATGGTTTCAAAATCCCCTGGAAGACATGCAAATTATTCTCTATTTGTTCTTTTTGTTATGAGGAGGGAAAAAAAGATTCTCAGAATTGATATACTATATTTTAATAGCTTTAAAGCTTCAGATCCTCCCATAAGGATTGCTGCCCTATTTATACTGAAGAAGAAAAAAAAATACTGCAGAAAAGAAAAAATAGAGTGTAACTGAAAGTGTGTGGTGTATATTAGGACTACTCAGCTATATATATATATATATATATGCTCTACAATAAATGATGTTATAATTGTTAGTCATCATAATGGTGAAAAACTGCACTGTACAGGAAATGAAACAAATTCTGCCCTCTACTGGGAATAAATTGGATTAATGCAATTGTAATGCCAGTTAACATAATCTGCATGTCTTTGGACTGTGAACTTTTTTTTTTTTTTTTTTTTAATAAAGTATCAAGAGATTATTTGCATGGTGCAAACTGTCAAAGAATATCATATTTATTCCCGGGAAGTATAATTCACAAAGCAGATGAGGTGTAGGTTCACAGTCTACTGAGGGCAAAGCTGCACTAAAAGGTGTGATACAGCTTCGCAAATCACATTAACTCCACAGCCAACTGTTCCGTTAATAGCAGCTCAACACGCAGATGCCTACAAATGGATCGTCTAGACACTGTTTACCATTTTCTGATCCTTACATGACTTCATAGCCAATCATAGCCCTTTTCCCAACCTTGCCCAAACCCATACCAAAAATTTCAAGTAAGCAAATCCCTGGTGATGCCCGACTCAGCATATTAGTGCATTACATCATACAGTAGATGTAGCAGCTTCGGTTACTTTAACATCCAGTGTAGTGCACTTCTAGTCCAGTAGGGAACCATTTGGGATTCAGCCATGGGCTGCTTGCGAACAGCAATGTCTCCGAGTTTCTACAAGTGTGTAACAAACAGATGGGCTGTAATTACTCCCTTGGCTGCTACAGAGGAATGAGGCCTGTGCTTTTCACAAATGCTTACTACTGTACACCTTTAACAGTATGAGTATGGGCTCATACTGTAATCTACCACCTACTCAAACTAACAATAAACTCATAAGAGTAAATGTAAAACATACTGTATATTCTGCCCTTACAAGGAGTCAGAACTCTTGTCTTGGCATGCATTTATGTAGAAATTACAAGACATACACTAACATACACTTGTAGCATAGCCGTTGCTCATTTTTAAGAAATCAATAATGATGTCTTAACAATATGTCACTTATGAAGTACGTCACATATGTATATATGTATATATAAATCCACACTCGTTGGCGCGGACGTCTCGTAATTGTGACCCAGCAGATATGACAGTAGCATGTAGTTTTAGACACAGCTACAGCTTGTCCTTTGGCCACGCCTGATCAAGAGCTGCTGAGCCACGCTGTGTGTGTGTCAGATTAATGCAAGTTTGAAGTTAAACAATTAGGGCTTCGAAATCAAACAGAAAAAGCCCGCCAGCGCAGCAGATGGGAGATTAAACGGGTGTCAGAAGATCTTTCTGTGGTGATAAACCCTACTAGAATGTACTAATGAGGCTCCTGAGTGGTGCATCTGGAGATCATGAGTAGGAATCCCGTTCTGTGGCCAGGAGTCCAAGGGAGCGAAATCAGCCATGCTCTCAGGGCATTAGCAATCGTGGGCTAGTGCAGAAGCAGAAGTGGGTGGATTGACTGTTACACCGCCCTTAATGTTGCATCAGCAGCAATTTAAAAGGATGGAGGCAGCTGGTTTTACATTCCTCAGAGGAAGCATGCTAGCTTTTGCCCTCCTGGTTTGTAGCAGCCCTAAGACAGGTGGAAATTGGGGGAAACCAAGGAAAAATCCCCAAACAAAGGACTAAAGTATACATATGTGTATGTACATGTCAGAAATTATTGATTTGATTATGAAACCAAATTTATGAATTTACACACAGCCGCCTATTAAAAAATAAACTACTAAGTCAAAAGTGCAATGTGAATTTTTTAAATTAACAAAAAAATATCAAGTCAGTGGATAGATCAGGGCTCAAAAACAGTTCACTCTGAGCAGAACCAATATTGTATTGCTCTCGCCTGTCATGAGACGGTGTTGGAGACGGATGCAAACGCGGTTTAGAATGACTTAAAAATAGCAAACAATTTCAACATGGAGGAAAGGTAAACAGGAACATGCAAGAGCTCAGGCAATGAGCCAACAGCAACACAAGAACAAAGTGGCAAATGCAAAAACCAGGAAGAAAGATGAGATCAAAAATCACACGTACACACAGAAAGTGTACACTGAGTGTTACTTTGCAGCACATCCCTTTGTATCTTCAGCAGCCATGCTTGTAACCTGAAGTGTTTTCTGGAAAGTGGAGATTCTGGTGGGTAAAACCTTACTGGAGAAATGCAATATTGCACATGTCGTCAGGAGAATTAGCAAATTCCCAAAGTAGCAAATTAAATTCGTAAACATGCTAGCTTGGTAAATGCCGCGTCTGGGTTAAAGAGCTAAGCTGTCTTCCTTAAACACAAACAGGCTTAATTATATGTTTAATACAAATTTGAATCAAGTCTTATAGCACGTGTAAGGAGCCCTAGGGACCCTTATAATCCCTCTTTTGAGAAATACATTGGTACCTCGGCACAAGGATTGAATCCATTTCAGAGGCGAGCTCTAAAGGTGAAATTTTGGATTGCAAAACGTATTTTCCCATAGGAAAAAATGTAAATGCAGATAATCCGTTTCAGCCACTCAAAAATATTACTAATATTACTAATTTCAATTACTATAACCATATTTCTGCATATAATAACAATCAGAACAATTAGAAAAGACATGTAAATGAAATAAAATAAGAAATAAATAAACCTCACTTCCTTGGAACCGGCCAAAGGAATCATGAAAGTTTTTTTGACTGCCTTTTCTCCTTGCTCTTGGGACCCATGGTGCTATATCCTTACAAAATCTTGCACAAAACGCAAAAAACTACGAAATAATACGTAAACTCACTTCGCATGGCTTTCCACTGATACAAATAAGTTTTGAGTGGCTCCGTGGACATACGCGCAACTTATCCGGCGTTCAGTTTGGATTGCTTTGTTTGCTTTTTATTCTTAAGGTGAAAAATCGTGAGTTGGTGCCGCAAAGGTACCACCACTGTACTGGTATATAATAAGTGAACTGGACTTTTATTTGGTATTTGAGTTCACGCAAGTGTAAGTAGCGGACAGCTCTGTTCTTCAAGTGTGTTTTACGCCGGCCCCAATGGGCCGTGAGCAAGCAGCTCGAAAAGATGCGGTTGGCTGGTGTCAGGTGGTTCGGGGGAAACTACACAACAGTGCCTGGAGAGACAGCAGTCTTGAATGGAAAATGCTGATAAGGCTGTGTGCCCAAGGGAAGGACAGAATGCGGATGATTTGGGCACAAGTGGCAGAGTGGGCAGAGGCTCCTGCATGCCTGCTAACCCTGAAGCAACTCTTCCTGCTGACTTGGCCAACCGGACCCTCCCACCTCTCCTTTGGGTGCGGCCTTTTGACAGGTTGAGCAGCTTTCCCGGCTGGGAACATGGGCCTTAATTTGGAGCGTAATGTGGCCTTTTCCTGAAGGCTGTGCCACGGGAGCTCGAGCAGTCTTTTCCCGGCCGTCCTCGACACGAGGATCAAACGGCTGCAATTAGTTCTACGGCCTTTGAAGTCCCTGGGGCTTGTTACATTACCCTGCTCGCATGCCACTCTTCCACGTTTTTGGTGTCCACCGCACAACTCTGCTCAGTAGCTCTGCAGACCTCAAGCTACACTCTCTGTCTTGTTTTCATAGCGCTGGGAAAAGCCTGAGGTCTATTAATGATGATTATTCCCCAGCCGAGCCTGTTTCCACCGACTCCGCCCCTTTGTACACCTGCAGCACTTACTTAGTGAGCCTACGGAGTGAGCAAGGAACGACAACAGATTGAGGTGCACGCCCATCACTGGTGCACGCCGTGATAATAATATTAGTGTATTAGTATTCCTGCATCTGTGCATTGAAGAACAGCACAGCTATTTGGATTCTTTCCCCACAAATATCTTGCAGTAGTACCAGTATTTTGTTAAACAGAGAATAAAATGCTTATTTCCCAGATCCTGCAATTGCTGCTTGAATACAGATTATAATTGCTACACCTAACTAGCTATTATCGTCAAGCATTTTTCATGCTGTATTCATTCCTTTTCGGACATTTATTTCTATAAGACTGCAAAGACTACTTGAGCATTAGGCTACTATTCAAACCGTGCATTGAAAACCTGTTGAATGTTTATTGACGCAGTATTTGAATTGCATGAACATACAGTATTGCTGCCATAAAGGCACACAGATTCTCAAGGTAACGTTCTACTGTTTATTAAAAATCTGCCATTTTTAATAAGTGTCGACGAGTGGAATTAACCCAGCATTCATCATCCAACATGAGCAAAATGACCTTCAGGGAATCTTATTTACTGTAACTGTGCAATGAGAGAACATAAGCACACAACCGTTCAAGTAATTTGCCTTTGTAGTGGTGCCATAACTAATGCATTTAGACAGTCCAGGGAATTGAATAACTGCTCAATTACCACAATCCACTCTACTATATCCATACGTCCATCTAGGAACCTCAGTAGTCCAACTAGGGACCTTGGTGACCATGGTATTTATTCCCATTTTGTTTAGAACAATGTTAAAACCATTGGTCAACATTCACACGCGCATTTACAGTACACACCACGGGCAATTTGGGAACGCCAGTTGGCCTAATCTGCATGTCTTTGGACTGTGGGAAGAAACCAGAGAACACTTAAGAAACCCACCAAGCACAGGCAGACCATGCAAACTCCATGCACACAGACCCCATGGCGGGAATCAAACTCGGATCCTGGAGGTGCAAAGCGTCAGTGCTAACCACTAAGCTACCGTGCCGCCATACTCTACTATATACTGGACATTTTCTTGTTTGCTGAAACTGCTTGCATGAATTGTAGTTGTTTGAAATAAAGAGCATGTGATCTGAATCCATCTAGTCTCACACACACACACACACACACAAAAACACCACGTTTTACAGCATATACGCCAGTTTTGAAAACCAGGATACCCTGTCAGACAAGCATTTGTAACAGAATGCCAACAAACCATTAACAGTAATTGCCCTCTGTAATTGCTGTATGTTTAAATGTGACATTAGCCAGACAGATCTTCATTACATTTATTATGAGTATCCGTGAGTCAAAGCATAAAAAAAATAATAAAAATCTGTGAAAACATAGAACAATATGAGTGTAGATATCTGTACAGGCTCTGTAGGCTTCAAAAAGACAGCGGACTTTTAAAGTAAATATCATGGAGTACTGAGACATTACAACAATCAACAATCAGGTTCCAACCACAACAGTGTAAACACCAGTGTTTAAATCCTTTCAATCCTTTAAAGTCTGCTTATGAAAACTGACCTCAAATTATGCCATGAGGTTGAAGCAGAGTTTAGAACTCATTAAGCAACTAGATTTTATTATACCAAACAAAAGGACAGGAATTTTGCCATGTAAAACAGAAACAGCACTTAGCCATTTTGACTTACCAACGTCGATGATGTTTGCAGCCAAGAAGAAGTTCCAGTGTTGGCTCCGTCCAGAATGGCTGCCATTTGTGAAGCCCCATGATTTCATCGATAGATTTGGAGATTCCGTGCCCATGCTGTGACCTCCAGACTGCAGGGATGTATTAAGAGAGTCTGTATCCATTTTTGCAGAAATAATCACTCCTTGAAGCAGGAAGTTTAAGAGCACAGGTGCCGGAAAACAGTATGCATCAAAATAACATATGATCTGGTATCGCCACGTATCAGAAACCGTCAACTCAAGAGCTCCATAAGTTGTCGCACTGTACACAGAACGGACCTTTGCCGAAATCTCCAGTGACACTTAGTCTGACTGAAGCTGATACAGTAGGTAGCAGATTTTCAGCAGATGTTCTTATGGAGCCTATAGTGGTTAAATGTCTGGAGATAGCAGGATGTCTGGTTGGGGTTGATGGGCTGATAACAGTTATAGGGCGAGGTTATCTGGAAATCCTTTGCAGCTGTTTCCACTGTATTTCAGTTCCTAGGCAGATCGCCAAGGCTAGGACAAGCTGGAGCAAGAAGGTACCTGAAAAAAATATAAGTAGTTTAGATTTTGACAATAGCATAAAATTTATCTGTACAAATATCATCAATGTCAACCAACATTAAGGCATATGATTAATATATAAAGCATGCAATATCATGCTTAACACTTTTACATGTATGTAGTGGTACACCCTGAAATTAACTTTTGAGATCTGATTTACACACTTTGTCTTGAAACAGAAGGTTTTTTTTTTTGTTTTGTTTTTTTAATTGTGACACAATAAAAAACTAACCAAATAGAAAACTATATTTTCCATTTCATAAGATTCATCCCCTAGGTCAGTATCAGGTAGAACCTGTAATTTGGCTGTAATTACTTGTGCAAACCTTGGCTCTCTAGCAGCTTCATGCATCTGTATCATGCTATTTCAGTCTTTTCTTTGCTGCAAAATGTCTCAATCTATATAAGATGGCATGCAAACTTTTTAATGAAAAGCATCTCTTAAATTCTTGCTACAGATTTTCAGTTAAATTGAAGTCTATGTTATGACTGGGCTATTCCAAAACATTCAAGTTCTAGGTAGGATTGATGCACTGTTGGAAAGAAGACAACATTTTTGAGACAAGAATTATCTATCCAATCTATCCATCTTGACCTGGTCTACAACACGACGCTGCCACCACTCAGGGTTTAAACCCTTACATTATACAGTACATCCAAGCAGTTAAGGGTTTAGGGCCTTGCTGACTGGCCCAACAGTAGTAGCTTGCTGGTGATGGGGTTTAAACCCATTACCTTCTGATCCATACATAACCTCTACGCAACCTACAGATGGGCAACCTACAGTTTTGAAAATTGAGGTCAAAGTGGATGCCAAAACATGTAGTTCCTGAAATGAACACTAGGAGTTGGCTCTGAAAGTGAGAAAATTCCCAAAGATCCCCACATTAAAATGCCCTATTTTTAATATGCACAACAGAAATGAATGTTTGCAGTCTGGTGCAAAAACAGTTTAGATCTCCTTAGCTAGATTTCCTATTCATGACACCTGTACGGGGGTGAATTTTGATTTAACGCATCAGTTAAAATTACATTAAGCCGTAAAATTATGCATGATTAGGGGCATATATAATAGACTTTCTGATGCTGTTTGATTAAGCCATCGCTTTTGGGAACAATGGTCCAAGAAACATATCATCCCATTTAATTACAATTCAGTTCCAGGTGGTAACACTTGAAAAGTGATACAAGGGACTGTATGTGTTAATCATAAAGCAATCAAACTTACAAAACTATTTATTTGAAATAAACTTCAAATCAAATGAGGCTCTGGTGTGTTTCCGGAATCACTATTAAAGACTTTGTCTCTCCTTTTCCCACTACCCCAATTACAGGTATCCATGCTTAAGCCTAAAAGGTCCTACTTCTGTCCTGGCGTTTACAAGTACCTGTTCTCATCCACACTTTATTCTTGTCATGGTGAAAAATAGAAGCTTCTACTTCTACCATCATTAGGCCCATCTTCTGGTCATCTGCTGAAGCCTACGGGCTCCTGATACCATCAGATGATTGTTAGACACATTAACCAGGGTTTAGATGGGGTCATCTCCTGCCAAGATGGCGACCAGTGCTCCCTATATGAGCTTCAAAACCACTGTTTAGAAAACCTATGGGTGACGTCATGGGTGACGGGGGGTTTGTTAATTATACAGTCTATGATTTAGATTTAAATGGCTTTAATAATAGATTTATTCCTATTTCATTTTTTTTTTACGCCAGTGTAAGAACTGATCGGCAAACCCTTGAGAACAACAACTCTATTATTATTATTTTCTGTTGCACTTTCTTTTTTATTGTCCATACCTGAATAACAGTGTGCAGTAGTGTATAGTAGCACTAAATATAAATAGCACACTTGTCCCTGTCTTTGAGGGAATTCCTTCTCCAATCCCCGGAGAAGATTAGAGTGTGCACGGAGCATTGTAAAATTTGATATGTAAGTGACAATTTAATGGAACCCTTCTCTCTTCTTTACAGGTTGGGGATTTTAGTGTCTTGAGAGAAAAGCTTAGAAAGACACACACCTTCACCTTCATCACCAAACACACACATACATACACACATACATACACACATACAGTACATACACACATACATACATACATACATATATACACACATACATACATACATATATACACACACACATACATACAAATATACACACATACATACATATAACAGGCACAGTTTGGCTAGTGAATCAATAACAATAATAATAATAATGCACATGCACCAGCACAACTAGTA
>JAOVVA010000036.1:6393959-6415796 GCA_028565275.1 Leiocassis micropogon | reverse complement strand
CTCTTTGGCATCTCATGTGACCCACAAAGACAATTATAAGACAATTAGACAATTAGGAGCTACAAAATAAATGATCAGGGTAACGTCTGAAGTTATTTAATCTGAAATACAGAAGTTATTCTGACACATATTTCATCTAAAATAAAGTAATAATATATGAGTAATAATAAGTGAGTAGTAAATATTCTATCAGCTCAGATATTTGTTTACAGATTTTGTCTTTGTGCAGACAGACCATCCCATACTCCATTTAATTTGTGGTATTTTAACTTCAACATAGCAATAAATAATGGTTCAATGGAAATATGTCGTTTCATAACATCAATAACATATTAGAAACTACCATTAAAATAATGCATTATTGATGCATATCAATATCCAGACAAATCACTACATAATGTCTATCTGTGTTTATTCATAACATAGCACTCTCACTCATTTACTCTTTCTGTATACAGCTTAACCTGTTTAGGATCACAGGAGGCTTTGAGGCATGAAGCAGGACACATTATGAACCACCGCAGGGCATACAAGCATACACTTGCATACACTACAGGCAATTTGATTGAGAATCAGCCAAATTTGTATGTCTTGTATCTCTGGGTACTGGAGTACCCAGAGGAAACCCACCAAACTCATAGAGAAACCTCCATGCACACACAACTACGATGGGATTTGAACCCTCGACTCTGGAGGGGCAAGGCCACCATGCTCCACAGATGATGAAGGACCATAGTGATGAAATTTTCAGATGCACTGTATCTGAGCAGTTCATGCTTCATCATGGATGTCTGCCAGCATCTGTTCAAGTTCAAGTAGGCTTTATTATCACTTCAACCATATACAGTTAGTGCCCAGTGAAACGAAACAACGTGGAGCAAGGTGCTACATGCAACATAAACTTACAACATAAATTAACAGAAAAACTAAACTAGCTAACTAAGAGGCCTAGTTCGCTGGCTAGCGGAGACAAGACAGAAATCTGAATCCTTCTCTCCCTTTGTTTTCTTTTAGGAGTTGTGTCTGAGGATAATAAACACATAATTCAGACAGTTTGCACCATAATAGATCAAGGGTTGGTGAAAAATAGCTGATCCCCTAGCCTGTGGTATACACCGAAGCAGTGGAAACTGGTGTTGGGCTTGGTACAGCACCCGTCAGGTGCATGGTGTCCCCTGAAAAAACTAGAATCTAGACATGTAGCTGGCTCATTTTGAAGTGTGAGCAGGGCACGACGTACGGTTGGTGTAGTTTAGCCTAATGCTAACCACTTAGCCGACAGGGTTACATTCCTCACGAGTATTACTGAGGGAAAAAGAATTCCTCATAAATATTACTGATGCTAACGAATAGAACAGATATTCTTGTTAGTAAGAAAGGTATATTTTCTTTTATTTAAACATAGAAGCGACGCAAGAATCTCTCTGCCAACAGACAAAAATGATGTCATTGGAATCATGTCAGCTTGTATCATTGTATCTCTTCATATTATTGTATTTTACAGGTTATTGTCTTGAAGTTTTTCCTGAAGTTGATGTTTTGGAAGCAGAAAAAATGGATTAGATTAAAATAAGAGTAGAATGAAGGCAGCCTGTGTAGTCCGATCCAATAGAGAAGCTAGATTGTGGAGCACATTGATGAAAAGGTTAATGCTGGTTGTGATAAAGATAAACAGAAAACAGTGCATCACTATTATGGTGGCAAAATAGGGGACCTACTCAATATTACGCATAATGTTATGGCTGATTGGAGTATATAATGTTGCATCATGAAATTTCATCAGCCAGATTCATGTGAGGGCAGAATTGTCCTAAGAAATTGTAAAATGCAACAAAAATTGTATATTTTGATGCTTGATTCAATCTTTGATTATTTTAAAGTTATTTTTTGACTGTCATCTTTTCATGTTTCTGGTTTAGCTACATTTTCACTTGATGAATAAAAGTCTGTGACTAATCATGCATGACATCACATCTGCTGATGAGAGAAAGTCCAATCATTCTTCTCTAGATATGGTTTCACCTTTACTCTCATTCTATACCATAATCTACAGCTGTGTTATAAAGTTGCATGGCTGATAAATAATACAGAGGATAAATACAATTACTTTGGAAATATAACACAAAGGTAACTCAGGTAAGAAACCGTCTTAGTGTGCGGTTTTTATTTTGATATTTACCAGCAATCCATGAAAAACTGGCAAAATAAAAAACTTGCATAAAAAAATAAAAGATGAAATTATCCAAGGCTATGGCAAGCACCTTTTTTTGGCAGATTATAACTAATCTTGATCACTGTCAGCCTCCACAGCCTTGGATGTGCATTCACCTCTGATTCAGTCTCTTTAAAAACAACACACTTGATTTAGTGTGCATTTGTATTCCAGCTTGCATAAGTTCCCAAAAGTCTTGTGCAATTGCTGGAACCTGTTGATAAATAGCTTTAAAATCAGTTAAGTTAGAGTCATAATAGTAAAATAAGTGCTCGAATTATAGTAATATACAATGGTTAACAACCATATTTCTTAATAATATGGTATTTTTAAAATAATCCACTCAACATGAATAATCCACTCAGTACTGATCTAAATATTACTGAGATATCACAGTACGATATGTAACAACTGAAAGATTAGTGGCATTATTATAACTGCTTATATAGGGTGTTTTATAAAGTCCTAAAATGAAACAGCAGCAGATCTGCCTAGTCAAGGTTTTGTTCCAGAGGTTCCGGAGGTGCGTTTAGCAATTCGAACATGTCGTTGATGACCTGCCACAGACAATTGTCCAGGGGGAATTCATTGTCCACCAAGTTGACCAGGAAGTAGTTATCATGAATGTACTGAATAATCATTCTGGAGGGGGATTCATCCTCGTAGAGCTTCGCCCACTGCTCGATCCACAGTGCAAATGCCTCATCCTGTAGACAAAAAAATTATTATTATTAATCAGTATTGTTACCACTGGCAAAGTGATTTCCCTTTCAGATTATATGCAGAGCAACAAGCAACCTTTGCTTTCTTACTATACAATTAAGATAGGTCTATGTAAAGATAAATGTTTAAACTGGATGAAGGGGGATAACGGTATCTGTGATCATAAAATCTAAGGGATTCCCTTTAAAATATCAAAATATACTGCTTTAAAGTTACAATCAAAGCATATAAAGAACATGTAAGAATCATTGGATCATTCCTGGAATTAATAAGCAAACCATCTGGTAAATAAGCAATACGTAAATTCTAGCAGGGACCAGTACAAAAATGTGATCCCAGTGACACTGGTTGTCATTCATTTAAATATTTCAGAAATTGCTGATAGGAGGACACGTCAAACCTCGAGACTGATGGTTTACAACAGATGATGACTAAACTGATTCCATTACTGTCAGCCAAGCTCAAACTCTACAGAGGGCACAGGCTCACAAAAATCAGTCAGCTGAAAACTACTAATACTACTAGAAATGTTCCTCACCTTCCAATACATAAAGCTGACTGGATCCACCACTGTGGGCTGTACAATCTCCCTGCCAGGGAAAATCCCCCAGGTTACAGCATTGGGTTTCATATCAGGGGCATTTGTAATATTCTTACCCTACAGAAGAAATTAAAGGTCATGTAGAATGATTATAAGTAAAGGAAATAAACTGTAGTGTTGAAACAAACGGTGTTTAAAAAGCAGAGAGAACAGGAAGCGTTATTTACCTTGACATTGACAATGTGATAGTTCACGCGAGGTTCGTATTTCTTCAGCACTTTGAGAAGTGCGTTTGCATTTTCGCTTGATGTAAAAAACTCCAGGTAAGCCTTTAAATTTAAAAAGGGAATGTGTTTTTATTATGGGCCTGTTGTCCATGTTTACTATTTACAATAATGTAACTTACTACTTCATATTAAAATGGAACTGTCATACCTTAGCATTATAAATGGATAATGTTTTAATAAACAGTAATTAATTATACTTTTTTTATATTTAATACGAGTGTCCACAATAATGCTTAATTTCCTTCCCTGCCCCTACCTTTTGGAAGACGTATCCTCCTGGGGGTCCCCAACCTACAACGGGGTCAGAAGAAGGCTTGCCATTGATGTTGGGCTGGGAGTTGATGGTGAGGATTCCTCTACGATTTATTTTTTCAAGCTCTTCCTTTAGCATATTCGTTTCTGGAGCCAGGGGGTCATCATTCCATGGCAGACATATCACCTAATTAAAATTAAAATTTAATATTTTATAAATATTTAAAAATATATATGACATGTAATCAAAATCTTTTCTACTTTTTTCCTACTTAAAAAGATCCCGCTGCAGCATGCCATGCAAGTTTTAGTATTTGATTGTACTTTCATGTCATTGTTAATAAGATACTTACACTACATTTTATAAAGATATTTTTATAGTAGCATATGTAATTTTAGCAGTGCAATAGGACCATTAGAACTAGTTAATAGCAATAAATAGAATGGAATTTAGAAGAGAATATAGATTTTTAAAAATAATAAATAAATAAAAAAAAATTAGAACTAATTTTCTGTAAAGAACTAGAAGAATCTGCAATCACCATACATCTACCTTGTGTCCATTTTGGTTGGGCTGCGCTGTAATATAATTAGTAAAGACTTCGTACACACTCTGCTCACTTGTGAGCTCCTCTCCCCACATCTTTAACAAAGCTTCTTTAGGCGACTTGCTCTTCAGGTAGAACAAATAGTAATCAGTCAGCTCACCAAAGGCTGGAGATGAAGAATTGCCCCTAAAACGGAAGTATGTTGTATAGTGCATTATGTACGTGTTTAAATGAAAAATCTTGATATCATTTTGAGAAATGTATTTAAGTTTCTAAAAAAAAAAAAAAAAAAAAAAGGAGGAAAAGTATTTAGAATACATCATAAATATTAAAATGATCTAGATACCATCTCCCATTGGGGAAATCATCCCAGTCCTGTGTTCTATAGATGTAGCTTTTGGACCTCGTGGACCAGAAAATTGGCCTGACGTCCTCCATTTGTCGTTTGGGATGAGCACTCACAGTCCAGGGCAGAGGTCGTCTTTTAATAAAAAGATTACATACGAGTCAAAAAGTTTGCCAGAGACAAATACTAAACCACATACTCAGCTGATACCTATTCAATGTCATATTTAGGGCTGCAACTAACGATTATTTTAATAATCAATTAATCTGTCGATTATTTTTCTGATTAATCGGATAAAAGACAAAAAAAAACAAGAAAAGCATTCATTTCCAACCCTTTATTCAAAAACTAAAATCTTTAGAAAGTGCGCAAACATGTTGATCCTTGAGCTGTTATAACAATAATAAAAAATTTTAAAAATGGACTAACAAAAAACGGACATGAATGCTTTACATCTGCCAAATATATACAGTGGAACTAATTCGTTCCGGAAGCGGCTCGTATTCCAAAACACTCGTAAACCAAAGTTAATTTTTAAAAACACTAACGGAATCACTGTTGTAATGTAAAAATAAAACAAATTAACCTGCACTTTACCTTTGAAAAGAATCGCGACAGAGCAATGTGCGTGTGTGTCTGTGAAGGCGAAAGTACACACACACGCACGCACGCACGCCAAAGCGCAGGCTAAGCCTTGAGCAGAGAGAGAAAATGGATTTTTAACTTCTCTAATGAGACTTTCATTTTCTTTACACGAGCGCTGTACACACACGCATACAGACACAAAATAAAATATGTTTTACACACACACGTGGTCACCGTGTTATAGTAAACAGTACATGCGTGCACGGATGTTGATTATACCAGTAAGAGACGCGCACTAAGACCCAGCAGCATCCGCCATGCATCTTTCCTATTTTTGCTCCGCCCGGCGCCGAACTCGGCCTGCATCAGTGCGCAAGACCAAGTGTGTCCACTCCGCTCCGCGCTCAACTTAGGTTTATTTTTTTAAATAATCAAATGTCTCCGCGTTGCGCAACACAACGAATCGATTATGAAATTCGTTGCCAACGCTTTTAGTAATCGATTTTTAGCGATTTTATTGATTCGTTGTTGCAGCCCTAGTTATATTAAATATGATACCAAGAAATTTCAACTGTTATTTTCAACATGAACGCAGTATGAAACTATAATGATTGACTCACCGAGGGTCCTCAATCCATAAGCCAAGTTGCCGGAGCACTTCAGTAGTAGCCACCTCTCTGTTAAGTGTATAAAAGTGCAGGCCGTGCACATCGCCGCTGTTCAGTAGCACCTTGCACATCTCCACGGCCTGCTGGATCCCATAGCTGCGAATGGCATCGTCGTTGTCTTTGATGGACTCGATCACCTTCATGATTTCCTCTGGCACCTCCAGCTTTGATAGTTTGACCAGTTGACGTAGTGAATGATAGCCCTGTGAAGGAGGAAATATGTCAAATTCATCTGAATTACAGTAAATCGAGGGGATGCTGGGAGATGTCAATGGAGTAGGACGTGTTTAGCTTGGGCTCTCGC
Source organism: Leiocassis micropogon (assembly GCA_028565275.1). Classification (NCBI taxonomy): domain Eukaryota; kingdom Metazoa; phylum Chordata; class Actinopteri; order Siluriformes; family Bagridae; genus Leiocassis; species Leiocassis micropogon. The sequence goes on along the minus strand of JAOVVA010000036.1, from coordinate 6,409,330 downwards.
TGAACCCCTGTTTTATAAAATTAATAAGTGAATTACAGTAAATCAAGAGCAGTCTAAGAACATACAATATGAAACATTATTCAACACCTTCTGACCAACCAAATTAGAGAACTCAACAGCACTGGGGTGTAAGAAATATATATGATAGTGTTTTCCCTGAAAATCAGCCTTCACAATGGAAAAAGTTTAGTCAAGTCTCAAACAATGCTTGATTGCTCCAAAACAAACAATTTGACTGATCTTGGCAGGAAACCTGGCTCTCCCATTTTGATACATGTTGTGTTAGGGTGTGCAAAACTGAGTGCAAAATCACTGCAAAAATTTTTGCAGTGATTTTTGAAGGAGTTCATTATTATTGATCGAACCAAAAACAAGCAAGCTAGGAGCCAGAGAAGCAAAGTGGTTCAGCATATGTACCAAACAGATCCTCATAAGTCGAAAATTCTGCGTTCTGTGCTGAGGTTGAGATCGTTCTATTGCGCTCTGGAGGCCTGGATGAACGTTTTTAATACAAGTTACGTGGGGACACATGCAAAACTAAGGGGATAGGGCCTCCTAATTCCAAATTGGAATAACTGGAATTCCTTAGTTTTCCTAATAGTAGTTTTCCGATAGGGAGAAGGAATCGGGCCACAAACCTGCATTACTCACAAACATTTTCACATATTGGACTCAAAGTCTTCTACAGTTACATTTATATGACTCAATAATGTGTTAATCAATTCAGACTATAATTGTACCATGCTTTATAGTCAAAGATACGGAGACTGATAATTTGTGAATGCTGGTTTTGTTTTTTTTATTCAAATTAACATTGTGTTTGACTGGTTTTAAGTACCTGTAGGGGGAAAATTCCAGGAAGAATGGGACAGGTGATGCCAATAGCTCTGCAATCCTTAAGGAATTTCAGAAATGTTTCAGCTCTGAAAAAGAGCTGAGTCACAACAAAGTGTGCTCCTGCATCCACTTTCTCTTTTAAGTGCTTCAGGTCCTCTTCATAGCTCTCAGCCTCTGGGTGCCCAGTCGGGTAGCCTATAGTCATCACAGAAAGAGAGCTTTTGACTCAAATAAAAAAATAAAATAAAAAAATTGAAAAAACTGATTGAAAACATTTTTATATTTTCCCAAATCCTAGTTCTGATCCAACATATAAAAGGATTTGAAAAATAGCTGACAGACTGGATCAGGTGGTTTGAAATCAGGGAACACATGACGCTGTACAAAATTTGATCTGTGAACCACTGTGATTGCTGACTACTAAAACACTTACCAGCAACACAAATATCAAAGTAGTCATCAAATTCACTGCGGATATGCTTCACGAGGTCTACAGCATAATTAAACCCTCCTTCTTCTTCTTCCCAGTCTGCTCCCACTGGATCTGCACAGAAAGGATGTTTGTGATGCATAGTCTAACACGATATTATACGCACATAATTCTGACTCAAAAAATTCAGGTGTGACCGAGTATCTAACCTCCCCTAAGTGCCATGATGTTTTTCAGTCCCAGGTGCTTGGCCTTGCTCAGATGGGCCGTGAGCTTATCTTTTGTTTGCTTGCAGCAAGTCAGGTGCAGCACACTCTCCAGGCCACAGTAGTTGACTGCCGTGCTAGCGATCATCATGGATGAGGTCTCTTTGTCAGAGCCAGGATCTCCTGCTGGATGCCAAGTGATGTCGATGAAAAGAGGCCCACCGGATCCCATGCGGTCGAATCTAAAACAGAAAGCACATTAAGACTGCTTTAACATCCGGTTAACAATGACAGTAATTAAACTATAGGACAAACTGTTTTATTTATTTTTTTTACTGCTATTTAAGGAACAAGCCGATATGACTCTATACATTACATAAGGCTTAAAAATGATTATCCCTTTAGCTGCTTAGCGCTGTTTTTCAAGGGCAAGTGCATTATGATTTTAAAAATGCTCAACGGCATATAACTGAAAAACAGTCCCAGATTTTCATATGGTACTGTATATGGCCAAACGTTAGTGGACACCTGAATGTTACCATTACACTTGTGCACTCTTTATGAATGTCTCATTTGTAGTGTCGCTTTGCTGTTATAATAACCTGCACTCTCTACTAACGTCTGTCATGCAAGAAGACATGGACTGCTGACCAGAATGTCCCCGCTTCGAGCAGCAGCACTGCCGGGCTGCCACTGTTGGACTCTTGAGCAAGGTCCATCACCCATACAACCATAATCGGGTGTCGATCTGGCAACCCGATCCCAGAAGTAACTGCCACAGAACCGACACATACATCTCCAGGGAGGGGAGCATCTGTCGCCTTATGGCACGTGGACGGACCCTAACCCAATTTGGCAAACCACGTCTCCATAGATCTCAGTTTAGATTTAGTTTACACAGCACAAAGACTTTTATCCTAGGCAATTGTTCAAATGCCTCCAAGTTTTCGAGATGACCCACTTATAGGCATGAAGGTCACTGCATGACACATGGTGTAACTCTGCACAGGGTCCCCTTAATCTTACTGAAAAACATATACTTAACTCTTTATAATCTGGACAGCTGTCAATGGGCTTGTTGGAGTTGGAGGAATACCAGGCAACCCGGAAGCGCAGGCGAAGCAGTGAAAGCTGAGGAGCTCACCTGGAGATGAGGTTGACAGCACCGCCGGCTGTGCGCGGAGGGAAAAACTCGAGGGAGAACCAGCGGTCACCGGACTCGATGCGTCGCCTCATCTTGTCCCTCAGCCTGTGTCCGCGGTCCGCCTCCCCGACAGGGGTCGAGCACCTGGAGCTCTCCTTCGAGCTCTCGCCGCTGTTACTCGCCCCGCTCGAGTCGTTTTTACACGGCTGCCAGCCGTTTTCCTCCCGCTGGTTCACCATGATTACTAATGAGACAACGACATAAACTCAGCTACAAAACAGTGTAAAAAAAAAAAACCCGTGCGATACATAAGTGCTCAATAATAAGCTTGGTATTATTTAAAGGACAGCGAAATCTGGATTAACGCGGTTTTATAATTATTATTAACAAATAAATAACCTAATAAAAGATAAAAAATAAAATAAAAAAAACATCTCTACACTATGACTAACACCAGCATCTTTAGGAGCACGTGCGCCCGCCGGCGTGTAGGTGTTAGCCAGCTAGCTTGAAAAAGTTAACACGCAAACTCGCTTCCCCTATGGCTTACTCTAACAACAGATCCAAAAGAAAAACTTCGCGAGCGGTATGTTTACCTCAATCAATACACTGGGTATTTAAATAAATATGCAAGAACAGGAGCGACGTGTTCCACTGGACGGTCCAGCCTCCGCGTAACGCGCAGGCAGAGCGTACTATAATTAGATTAGAATGGGCGGAGCCTCAGAGTACAGCAGGACAGCCCCGTTAAGGCCTGCGGGGGGATGCACGCGTTTGAGAGCGCAGAGAGGAGGATTATGGGTAAGCGTGATACGCAGAGATATCGTTCTATCAGACCGCTTGGATTAGTTAGCGGTGGTGCGCGGATCATAATGAAGATATACGAGTGTAATTATTTATAAAATAATATTTCATAGCGATCACATCGGGGTATTACAATATAAACTGTATTTAATTCATGCATTGATTCATTAATTCATGCATCTTCTATACTGCTAATCCTATGTACAGGATCACAGGAAGCCTGGGCGCCCAATCCCATGATGTTTATTGAAAATTTTATTTTTAGATAATAATGAGCCCTAGTCACGTAACAGCCTTCTGGATAATTAATGGGAAAAAGTAGCATATATTTTTTTACGCATTTATTTTGATCTGGTGTCTCTGACCTAAAATTATAGCTGTATTGATTTATGTGTTTATGCAATATGTAATTGAAAATTATATAATTTATTGTCCGTTTTATATAATTTCTTTTTACTTATAAACCTTATTAAAATATTTATTTAGTTAAAGCTGAGGATGTGCTTATTAATAATATTAGATATAATTAATAATATTAATTAATCACTAATATTAGTGATTAATAATAATATTAGAAATAATAGGGTTATCATTTCTGTGACTATTTGTATTAACAATAAGTAATAAGGACAACTCCTTTCTGTCACTGTACATTGACAGCAAACAGATGTTTCTGTGTTATGAAGTGATGTGCTAAAGAATATATTGATTTCAAAGAAGATATTTGTTAATGTAAATAGTTTTCTCTTTGGTTTTGGGTTTTAATCACTGTTTATTTATTAAAAACTTGTGAACCACTCAATCCGACTTGTTTTTTCCTTTTTTTGAATAAAACATATTAAACTGCTAATTTGTATGATTTTGGTTTTTTTTTACCTATTAATAATTTTAATATTTTTTAATTTTCTTGTACATGAATATGTTAGACAAAAAAAATAATGTTTGGGTTTAATATGTGTAATTTCACGTGCAAATATGAATTTCAAGAAGTTTTGCGCAAACCGTGCGCAGACACAGGGCTCTTGAATAACCCTCTTTGGCGTCCCTGCATGCCACGTGATCCGTATGGCACGCCCACCAGTGTGTGATGCTGAAGATGGCGTGTTGTGGGAGCTGTTTGTGCTGTCAGTGCTGCTGCAGCGAGGGTGAAACCAGAACACCAGAGGAGCTGGTAGGCTTCATGTTCTCTTTATTCTGAAATAATATGTCGGTTTATTTGTGTGTGCGTTTTTTTTTCTTCTATAAATGTGTTCACAGCTTGTGTGTTTGGCTCAGTGCTAGTTAGCAGAGCTTTCTCTCCAGGCTCCACCCTCTGTTTTCATTCTGCACAACGGAACAACATCATGGCTCTTTATATCCAACAGGAATGATGCCAAGAGAAGTGATCAGGGTGTCCGGCTTTTAAATGATCTTATCACTCAGATCTCAGATCTGCATGTTTAAGAGTTAGACAGTTTAGGCTTTGATCATAATTACTACTGGATATAACACCAGGATAAACAAATCTGTAAATGTAATCAAAAAGAACTGCAGTGTTTCTGTGTTTAAACCAGTGTTTAGGAAATAGAAATGTCATCCTGTGCTGTGGAAGTCCTTTGTTTAGGAATAATTGACCATCTGGCTCTCTGACTTTAGCCCACATCAATAACTCAAGCTGTTTTAGGGCTGAATCCCAAATGACTTCCCATTCCATACACATGTGCACTACCTCACATATAAACCAGTCAACATAGTCGACTCTATGATAGCTTTTTCACTCAAAAAGAGGTTGACGATTATTATCCAAACGACGGAGATTTTCTCAATATCAGCAAAAAAAAAAAAACCCCTGACTTTCTAATTTGAAGCTATTTTTTAAAGGTCTGGGTGAAAAAAGATGATGTCTGATGTCACGGTTCACATATTAATTAATCAGTCAGTTACAGAATATGGGTGAATTTCTATCAGAACATACTGTATGTTGGCATGCAGTTCTTGGAGAATGATCCACACCAGAGTGGTGCGATGCAGCCTGATACAAAGCTGAGTGCCATATCAACTAGGGATAGGAATCAACAGGGACACGACGATACGATTTCATCACGATATTTAGGTGCAGATTCAATTTCTATCACGATTCTATGAGTATCATAATTTTATAAATATCCATTCAATATCGATTCAATATTCTTCTTCTTATTGTTGTTGTTATTATTATTATTATTAGATTTTGTTACAATTCTAAACAAACTTCACAAATAATTTGCTCTTACCACTCAAGAAGTTGTGCAGCGTGCCAAAGTGTGAATAGTTTAGAGCATACCACCACCTGTAGGATTTTAGAGGAACGGTAGCATTTTACCACCTCGAATTCAAACATGCATACATTTTAAAAAAAAAAATAGATTAAGTGATAATCACTGTGGCCTCGGCCCTTCAGGGATAAGGGTTTGATTCCCGTCTTGGGTCTGTGTGTGTGGAGTTTGTATGTTCTCCCCATGGGTTTCCACCCACAGTCCAAAGATTGCAGATTAGGTTAATAGGCTTTCCCAAATGACTCGTACTATGTGTATGTGTGTGTGCCCTGTGATGGATTGGCACCCTGTCCAGGGTGTACTCTGCTTCATGCCCTAAGTTTCCTGAACCTGTACAGGACAAACAGTATAGAGGATGGATGTATGAATGAATGAATGAATTAATTATTTAATGATTTTTGGAGTTGATCTATGGTTTCGCCATACAAAAGAATCAAAATTTTTGTCTCCCATCTCTAATGTCACTAACTATCAGTTTTTCTTAGTTAATTAACAATGCTTCTTTTTTATGCAAGCATTCTACTCATCCATTTGGGATAAGTTCAATTATGAGGTTATACAGTATGTTGTTATCTGTTTCTACATTGCCAGACAATTCTGGGTGAAACCAGGGAAGACGAAGATGAAATACTCCCACGGAAAGACTACGAGGTGAGATTGCTTATTTTTTCACTCCGCTCATTTATCCTTTAAATGGAGACAAATGTAATGCTTCCTATATTTGCAGAGTTTGGATTATGACCGGTGTATTAACGAGCCGTATGTGGAGGTGTTGGAGGGGATGGACAATAAGGTACCTGTTAATATCTGATTGCTATGTGGTGTTTTTCTGGTAATTAATTTTCATTGAGTTGTTGTTTAATTTGTTGTGTGAATTTATTTTTCTTCTCCCCTCCCATGCTTGTTCGTTCTAGAAAGCCAAAAAGTTTGAAGCTGTCAAGTGGATGTTGGTGTTTGCTATTGGAGTATCTACAGGCCTGGTATGATAAATTATATATAAAGCAGTATCACACTTGAGGTCATGCTGTACTGCTGGACGGCCACATCACAACCGCGCTGAGAACCAGCACCACAGCACTCCCTCTTTATTGATATTGCTTTTGCACAACAGCTTTACAAACACTATTTATTGTCAACAGATTATGATTTGCTTGTTTAGCTGGCAACCGACAGTTCAATGTCATTAACAGGGGTGAAAGTAGTTTTAAATTCTTACCGGTACTATGTAGCCAAAAGGTGCAGAGAAGGTGATGGACAGTCCTGTAAATTTCATAAAGTTCTCCTTATATTTATTTCTGTTTATTTTATATTTTCCCTTATTCCACTTATCACCTCTATAACTTCCGCATTCCGGGGTTAAATCCCAAATAGACAATTTGAAAGCTTAGAAGCGATCATTAAGTAGACAAAGTGTTGTTTAAGATGACATAATGTTATCAGATGTGTTTTCTTTGCTAAAATGCATCTGTGATGTATTTGGGTTTTGTCAGGTAGCTGCTTTCTCTATCTCAACCTACTTTCACGTGAGCTTTGTGCAACAGTGAGTAATTGCCGATTGTAAAACACTTGGGACATGGAGTTATGTTTATAATTATACGTCTCAGTGTTGCTTCTGTCCATTATTTTCATTCATGCGATATCTTTCATCCAATCAGATTGCTCGGTCAGAACAAGCTGTGAATTATACACACCCTTAAATAAGCACTCTAATAAAATTGTAAATGTTTTTTAGAGCACAATATCATGAGGTCAAACAGTACCAGGTGTCTCAAAGTAGGTTCAGTGATAAAAGTATAAATCTTATGGTTTTAAATGAAGGTTTCTGTCTTTTTCAGATTGGCATTTTTGTCGATTTCTTCGTGCACCTTTTCACGCAGCTGAAGTTCAGACTGGTGGGAACATGTATCCTTTATACTCAATTAACATTCTGTATTTTATTTATTTATTTATTTATTTTTTATGCTGTCTTGATTCTTCTGTCCTTGTTAGCTTTTGACCAGACGGTTTCCTTAACGTATCTTTTAGCTGTGGAGGAGTGCAGTGAAAATGGCTGCCTTGCTTTGTCATTGCTTGAACTGCTAGCATTCAATATGGCATTTGTGTTTATTGCCAGCATCATGGTCCTGATCGAGGTAACACCGCCATCACACATCTCTAGTGATCAGTTCACGTGTGTTCGATGAGCTTTTATTATATTACTCACTACGTCGTCATCATGAGGTTGGGAAATGTTGGGAAATGTATGACATCACCACGTTAGCCTTAGAGCCAGAATTAAATAATTAAGAGTAATCTAATCATGCACGAAAGATCAGTATCGGATTTCTTATTCTTAACAGTGTTCGTTCTTTGTTCCACTTGTTGAAAAAACAAATTGATATAGTTTGTTTTTAATGCCATTAATGTGTTATTTCAGCCTGTGGCTGCTGGATCAGGTATTCCAGAAATCAAAAGTTATCTGAATGGTGTGAAGATTCCGGGAATCGTGCGATTGCGCACCTTCATCTGCAAAGCCATGGGGGTTCTGTTTGCTGTAGCTGGAGGTAGTGTGATTGAGCTAAAGCTGTGATTTATATTGTTAAATCCCTACCCATGGATAAATGATTTATATATTTACTGTATATAGATTTGCCTCACAAGGGGCAGAGGGCTGTAAAATCACTAACTCACAGCTTCCTTAATATCAGCAAAATGAATAAAAACTGAAAAATATTTCCTTTAAAAAATCAGAGTGCACTTATGAACTGTTAGCATGGGTCTATATTGACGTTGATTGATTATACAGGGTTAATGTGATGCGTCTTTGCTTTCAGGTTTGTTTGTGGGGAAAGAAGGACCCATGATCCACAGTGGCGCCATTGTAGGAGCTGGACTCCCCCAGGTACATATAATTTATATACTGTACAAACATTCCAATAAACCTCATAGAGCATCACTCTAAATGTCATAGATTTTAATACTTAACGTCAGCATTGATTATATCATTTGGTCATACTATCTGTAATGCAATAGGAGTTTGAATTCATTACAGGTGAAATAGTTAACGCTCTGGGTTACTGTTCAGAAAGTCTGTGGTTCAAGCCCCAGCTTAATTTAGTTCATTCCCAAGTTAAATTTAACAGTGTGGAATAAGTTCATGTTATCACTTATGGTATGTTACAGCAGCTTTAACCAATCATTTCCTTACCAGCCTTTAATTTTTTCCCGTCTCTCGAAGTAAATAAAAATTGCTGCTTGACATGTTACCAAGACACCACTGTCCTGAAGACTTTCCTAAAACTGGAAACTTCTTTAAAAACAACACATGAGGGCTGTTGAACCCAACATGACTAGTTTTTCACTGGACAATGTATGTACTCTAGTGTTTAAGGAAGTAACTCCCAGCCGAGTTCCTGTAACATGCAAGTGGTGTTCATGAATGATTACAGTTCCCACAGACAGATGTTTCTCTTCCACAAGTTATCTGCTGATTTTCAAGGATCGTGTGTTGCACACGCTGAAAGTTTACAGGAACTACTATGGGCTACCGGCTCCCTCGGGCCGGTTCGTCATCAACTTCTTTAAAATGTTTCATTCAACAGAAATTTTATCACAAGTCCTATTTTGACTTTAACACCCCTCGTATTAACAATTACACACATCGTTATCTGTTTAAGGGGAGTGTCCATCTTACAACAGTCTGTTAAAAAGTATCAGATAGAGAACTAGTTCATTAATATAAATCTTAAACATTGATCTATTGTCAGAGCCACTGTTAATGAAACATATCAACACCTTCTGATCAAAGAATACAGTATGATATGATGAAGATAAAAATAACTTATTTGTTCTGTAGTAGTAGTGATATTCGGTATTTACTTTCCTTTATATTTTTGAGTGTGATATTGATTTTTTTGTGTGTGTGTGTCAAAAAATGTCCTTGAATTTAGTTTCAGAGCATAACCTTCAAGAAAATCCGCTTTCAGTTTCCCTACTTCCGTAGCGACAGGTGAGATCTTCAAGCACTTGCACAAAAATCCTAAAATATTTCCTTAATTTTTATCGACTAATACTGCTGTGTTAATTAATTTTATTTAACTTTACTCTTAGGGATAAGAGGGATTTTGTGTCTGCAGGAGCAGCTGCCGGAGTGGCTGCAGCGTTCGGGGCTCCCATCGGAGGTACTCTCTTCAGTCTGGAGGAAGGATCGTCTTTTTGGAACCAAGCGCTGACGTGGAAAGTGGTGAGAAAGTAGTACACATTTAAAAGAGAGGCACAAACCCTAGAAAGTATACAGTGGTGTTTTGTGTTAATAATAGGACAGGCAAGAATTGGCAAACTTGTATCAAAAAAAAAAATAATAATAATAATAATAACCAGCAGAATAAAAAATAAATAACTCCTTATCCATGTGTAGCTGTTCTGCTCCATGTCGGCCACCTTCACTCTCAACTTCTTTCGCTCCGGAATCAACTACGGTAAATGGGGTTCCTTCCAGCTCCCTGGCCTGCTCAACTTTGGAGAGTTCAAGGTATGAGTAGATTGAATAAGGTAATTAGTTATGGCTCCTTTTAAAGTCCATTAATTTTCGAACAAAGAGCGACTACTGAGTATTTTTAGAATAAAAAAAAATACTAGTCCTTGGCTAAACATTTCTGGGGAAAAAAGATATTCTATAATCAAAAATATATAATCCTACATATTTAAGAACCATTGGATGTCCTTTTGGATTGTTCTTTATTCATTTTCCTTAATTCAATCCAGAAGGGTAGTGGTTTCCTTCCTCTGAAAGTCAGATGCATCTTTTCAATTTGCTGCATCACAGGGGTCTATAATGCACTTGGAGAAAATTCATTTCAAGTCTGCATTTGCTCCCTAAAATCATGGCCAGTTTTGTCCTCTTGGACTTGTCACCTCCTGTGACAGCACTCGGATTCAATCTCCCTCAAGATCTCGTTGAGGCATACAATTTTCTGTTGCGCCACTCAGGACTCACAAGCCTAGCCATTTAAAAAAAAAAAAGAGAAGTTTTTACATTTGGTCTAAGTAGAGCCTCTCTTGTGGATGTTTTCTCTCTGCAGTGTCCTGATGGTGATAAGAAGTGTCATTTATGGACGGCGGTGGACTTGGCCTTCTTCGTGCTGATGGGCTTAGTGGGAGGCCTGCTCGGCGCCATGTTTAACTGCATCAACAAGCGACTCGCCAAGTACCGCATGAAGAACGTCCACCCCAAAGCCAAATTCATTAGGTACACATACTAATATATGAAGCTGGTTGGTTGGCTTGTCATATCCGTTTCAGCGGTTAGTAATAATTTATAAAAATAAACAGTATATCTTTTTGGTAATGTTTATTTTTTCTCATGCTCAGGCTGCTGGAGAGTCTGCTGGTGTGTCTGGTCACTACCGTGGTGATTTTTATGTCCTCCATGACTTTGGGAGAGTGCAGGGACTTAGTCTCCATAGCAGCTAATAACACAACAGCTCCAGTTAGTGTAAGATTATATAAAGGAATCATATTCTCATTTATTATCTATTTCTTTTGTTACAGCTGATATGGTGATATAGGTATTATCAATATTGTGATAAATTATGACAAGAGTTTGACTAATATATAATATATAATATATACAGTATATAAAACTAATATATAATATAGTTTGTAATAGGATTTGTGACTTCCTTAAGGTCATATTGCCCAACCCTAACCTTTTCTTTCTCTTGTAGATGTCAGCAAATGATGACGTGAACTCAACAATACGGCGGTTCTTCTGCTCGAATAAGACCTACAATGACATGGCCACACTTTTCTTCAACCCTCAGGAGATTGCAATACATCAGCTGTTCCACCAAGATGGTGAGACACACACTGACTGTTCACACCCACACGGTCTAGCCTTGAGCGAGAAAGATTAACTGTGGTGACATAAGTGCAATGTTCAAAAGAATTGCGTGTCAGGCCGCGTCGTCCAGGGTGTTTTGCCTTCCTTATCAATTAAGCCATAATCACATGTAAACTTCATAGTACCTGCTGCGGTGATAATAATGTAAGTTGATAAAATAAAAGGTAGAACTATTGTCTAAATGTTTGGCATTGAAACCCATAACTGCCTATGATGTATATGAAATTGAGAGTGTCTAGTTATTCTTTTTTTCTTTTTTTTCTTTTTTTATTAAATTTTGTCTCTTACAGTCTATTTGCCTGTCTTTCTTTCACCAGCCACCTTTAGTCCAGTCACCCTCTCTCTGTTCTTTGTACTCTACTTCTTGCTGAGCTGTTGGACATACGGTGTCTCTGTCCCTAGTGGACTCTTTGTCCCCACATTACTCTGTGGAGCCTCTCTTGGACGTCTAGTCGCCAACATCCTCAAAATGTACGTATACGGTATTAACCGATTTTCTGGGAACATACACGTTTTATTAGGAACAAAACCAGCCAAGTGTGTGGCAGCAGTGCAGGTGCATGAGATCATGCAGATACAGGTCAAGGGCAGTAGGCTAATGTTCACATCAGTCATCAAGAATAGGGGAAAAATGCGACCTCCCCCAGTCTCACAGTAGCTGATGCCAGGCGGGTTGGTTTGAATGTTTCAGAAACTGCTGTTCTCTTGGAATTTTCACACACAACACTCTGTTGTTTGCAAAGAATGGTGTGAAAAACAAAAGAAAACATTCAGTTGTGGGGAAATTCAGTAGGCAGAAATGCCTTGTAGGTGAGAGCGGTCAGAGGAGACAAGGGTAACTCAAAACTCGCAGTGGTAACTCAAATAAAGACACTCATTTGCGCCAAACACGCCAAATGTTTTGGTGGATGGGCTACAACAGCAGGAGACCACATCTGGACAGCCAATAAGAGGAATTTAAGACAACAGTGGGCACAGACTCACTAAAACTGAACGATTTATCAATTGGAAAAAATGCTCTGATTAATCTTGATTTCTGCATTAGCATACAGTGTCTTCTGTCAACCAACAAGTGTCAACATGTGTTGGTGTAATGGTTTGTAATGGAAAGTTGTCTAGGTATGCTTTAGACCCCTCTATACTTAGTAATCATTCTATCTTTATTACCACCTTTTATCCAGGTTATAGTGCCTGCTTTTAGTGTGATAATACACTGTGTTATCTTAGGCAGGTTCAGTGTCCTTTAGTGGCGATAGTCAACAGATCTGAATCCAACAGAGCTTCTTTGTTGCGGATCTGTAATACGTGCATACCCATATCTCAATTATGTGACAGTCATTTAAACATGGAGCGGCAGCTCAAGGAAACAACACGTTTCCAGCAATATGTAGAGAGTGTGTGGTGAAGAGTTAGTGCTGTTGTGCTATTATGTAGTAGTAGGTCCTAATAGTAGTGGCCAGAGAGTGTATAAATAAATATACACTTACACGTAACTGTGGACGCAAGAGGAAGCTCAGTTTGAAGCATGGGGATGGATCAGTGATGGTTTGGGCTGCAATATCATGCCATTCCCTAGGTCCAATACTTGTGCTAGATGGGCGCGTTACTCCCCCTACCGAACCATTCTGGAGGACCATGTGGACCCAATGGTTCAAATGTTGTATCCTAAAGGCAGTGCCATGTATCAGAGTGATAATGCACCAATACAGAGTGGTTTGATGAACATGAAAGTAAATTTGAACATCTCCCATGGCCTGCACAGTCACCAGATCTTAATATTATTGAGCCACTTTGGGGTGTTTTGGAGGAGCGAGTCAGGAAACGTTTTCCTTTCTCACATCTGTAGTGACCTGGCACTACATCTTTTTTATTCTGCAAAAAGAATGGCTCAAAATCCCTATGACCACTGTGCAGGACTTGTATCGGTCATTCCCAAGACAAATTGATGCTGTATTGGCCGCAAAAGGAGGCCCTACACCATACTAATGAATTATTGTGGTCTGAAACCAGGCGTTTCAGTTTCATTGTCCAACCTTTGTGTGTGTGTATATTATAGACCTGAGGGGAAATCTTCTATTTCTTTTAGGACAGCCATGACTAGCAGTATACATCTTGAGATATTTTAAAGAAAGGTATACTGTAGATACAAATAAATTTCACTCACAAGCATTTTTCGGTGTGGCTCTTCACTTTCACATAAATTTTTAAACTTTGTTCCTGCAACGTTTTGTACTTTTAGAAGTGACAATTTCCTCTTTTATGCTTCAGGAATCTTGGTATGCAAATATACTCAGGGACGTTTGCTCTGATTGGGGCAGCTGCCTTTCTGGGAGGCGTGGTACGCATGACCATCAGTCTGACCGTCATTCTCATCGAATCAACCAATGAGATCACATACGGCCTTCCTATCATGATTACACTAATGGTAAGAACAAACCTTTATATGGTTAAAATATTTTTTATGGCATTAACCATATAGACAGAAACAGATTTCAGAGAATAATACAATAATAAAAATCTAGAAATGCTTCAGTGAAGACATGCAGATTCTATTTCATCTTTTTTTTTTTTTTTTTTCAGGTGGCTAAATGGACAGGAGATCTGTTTAATAGGGGAATTTATGATATTCATATTCATCTCAGAGGAGTGCCGCTGCTGGAGTGGGAGACCGAAGTAGAAATGGATAAGTGAGATAAAGTTTCTCTATATTGTTTTGTTAATGTTTTCCCATTCATTTCACAAAAAACGTCCTGTAGTCTAGTACTGTACGAACATATTTGTTCCTCAACCTTCAGACAATTTTAGTTAAAAGCACAATGGTTGTTTGAAACAATACAAAAAGTGAAATGGACAAAAGATGTAGCCTTGATCTACGTAGAGTTATTTTCATTACTTTCACTCCCACTCTCAGACTCACCGCCAGTGACATCATGGAGCCCAACCTGACCTATGTGTATCCCCATACACGGATCCAGTCTCTGGTCAGCATCCTGAGGACCACCGTGTATCACGCCTTCCCCGTGGTCACAGAGAACCGGGATAATGAAAAAGAATTCATGAAGGGGAACATTCTCGTCAGCAACAACATCAGATTTAAGGTATGGCCTTCATCATTAGCGAAGTAATGATTACAGATTGCTTGTCCTTTTTTTTTATTTTTTATAATGCAAGCAAGTCCTTCAAATCATATTTTAAATGTGCTTATTGTAATTCTTTATCGGTCATGTAATGAAAAAAAAACTACAGGAAGTGCTGTTGTAGTATAATTATCAACAACACAGAAATGGATTATTTTCTTTTAGTTTATTTCAGTAATTGGTAAAGTGTCATGTCTTAGTTTAACATCATTCCGATATACTGCCTGGCCAGAAAAAAAAGTCACATGCTCTAAGATTTAATTTGGTCACCTTTAACTTTGATTAAAGCACACAATGTAGTGGTGAGTTCATTTGTGAAAAATAATTCCTCATTCTCCCAGAGCCATTCTTTCAAAATTTTAGTCATGGAATGTACCTGTGCCATTAACTCCATTGATTTGATATGATACTGTACAGTCCCGATCAAAAGTTTAAGACCATTTGAAAAATGTTTGGATCTTAACAAGGTTCCAAGTAGAGGTTCAACATGCAACAAGAATAAATGGAAGTGAGACAAAACATTTTTTGAGCATGCAATTTAATGAAAACAACGATTAAACAGAAACAGGCTGTTTTACAGCTGATCAAAAGTTTAGGACCACACCTCCAAAAAAACCCGTAAACCCCCCCAAAACAGA
>JAOVVA010000036.1:6378608-6393859 GCA_028565275.1 Leiocassis micropogon | reverse complement strand
AATGAATCCACATCTTTGCACAGATTTGGCCTTTTAAAGGCATGTGGTCCTAAAATTTCGATCAGCTGTAAAACAGCCTGTTTCAGTTTAATCGTTATTTTTTCAATTTATTAATTGAATGCTCAAAAAATGTTTGTGTTACTCCCATTTCTTCTTGTTGCATGTTAAAGCTCTACTTGGAACCTTGTTAAGATCCAACCATGCAAAATATGTTTTTTCACCATCTTTCAAGTGGTCTTAAACTTTTGATCAGGACTGTACGTTCAGGTCATCAAATGACTGTATTTGATTGCTACATAATGTTGCTGAGCCTAGACCTGACCAGTTGAAGCAACCCCAGCCCAATAATTTCTCCTATGTTTTTTTTTTTTTTTTTTAGGTCACGTATATAGACTTGCAATAAGAGAATGATTAATAGGTTGCAAAATAGTGATAAATGATGATTATTATTATTTTATGTCTGAATTAATTCAAAAGAATATATTATTAATAATGATAATTGTTTTAATCAATTTTTTATTAGTTCCAAAAAACTTGTTGCATCCATACAGTGCCATGTTTCTCCACATGATGGAGCAAGTGACCTTCTTTTAAAAAATGGCTTTTTATACATTGGTTGTATGGCATTTGTTGATTTATTTTTCTCTTCGGAAGGATTATATAAACACTGGACATTAGACGTTATTAACAAATGTGGAGTAATGTTTGCAAACTGTAACATAAGCTGTTGAAACAATGACGGTACACAAGCATAAGTAAGATAATCACAAGTACATGCAAAGCAGTGACAATATTTTTCATTTCAGTTTATAAAATTCGATATGTTTGAATATGATTACATATTGCAACAAAATAGTTTTAACTATATGGCAATTCAACCTTTAAATTAAACACATGAATTAAATATGGTTTATAAATATATATGGGAATAAATCATGTTGCCCCCCCACTGTGTAGAAAACGAGCGTGTTGACGCGGGCAGGGGAGCAGAGACGGAGGTGCCAATCGATGAAATCGTACCCTTCTAGTGAACTGCGTAACGTATGTGATGAGCAGGTGGGAGTGGAACTAGCTGAGGAAGGACAGGACATCCTGCAGCAGATGCTGGACAGGAGGTAAGCAGTGTTTCTGTAACACTGTGACACACTTTCTGTGAAATCAAGCAGCCTAATCTTAATAGTTTACTACTTCTACTGCCACTTCATACTAGACATTGTATGCACAGTGTACTCGAATCTCTAAATCTTCTCTTACTTTCCCCCGTTTTTGCCATAGTGGAATAGTGAGGCAGATGGAAAGAATGCAGGCTAGGTGTTGTGGGAATAATTCCAACTAGATGAAGTCAGTTCTGCAGTCTGCTACACCTTGTGAAATATTGCACTTGTTGTTTTACAGAATCACTTTTAAGGATAAATGTAGAGGTGTGGGACACACTAAATAAAAATAAATAAATAATAAGATAACCAAAGCATAAATGTCCCTGTTAAATGATTGAATAGATACATGATTAACAAAATCAGGAAATTAAATATTTATGTACCAAAGAGACAAGCTTTGTCTCTTAAACAACTATACAAAATATGATGTGCAGTGAAATGTTTATACCACTAAAACAGGAAAGATGTGAAAGCATAAGAAGATAGACAGATAGATTTCCCTGCAATAATAGAAGAGAAAGAATGCACAAAAATTTTAAAATTTTAATTTGTTAGTTGTTCTATTTGTTACATATAAATTATATTTGTAGATTTTATTTTCTTTCTTTTGTGCATTTTTTTTTTCTATAAAACATACTGTAGGACTGCTGAGAATGTGCAGTTACCCTTGTGTTTTATTTTACAAAAGTGGGTGATTAGTACAAAATTGTTAGTAGATTGCTGCACCCTGTTTAAAGAAAAAAATAACTATCCATATCACTGATGAAGCCAGACCATGTAGTGACTTAAAAACAAGCACTAAAACTTTTAAAAGCAATTTTACGGAATAATGTGCAAAGAGGAACATGTAGGGATTGAGTCAGAGACTTGTTTGTATCATCTGATCAGTGAAATCAGATGATACAAACACTGGTGGAAGAATGCAAGATCTAATGGCTTTAACTTTATCAACAATAAATGTGCAAGTTACAAGGGTTTCTTCAAAGTATGGAGTCTCTGGTGGGTTTAAAAAGAGTACATGAAAAGGCAGAAGGTTCTAAAAATTTGAGATCAACTATTTGAAAACGTCCATTTCAGCTTTAACTGAGTGTTGATGCTTCTTTAGACATGTTTTATGCTTCATATGAGACTTTTTCCCACTGCCTAAAAGTATGAGTTTCATTATTACAGCACAGCAAGGTTGAGTTTTAACTTTAATGCAGTTGTAGAGTCAAGGATGTTCAAAATGGTTTAAATGGAATTAAATATGTGGACTAACTTTTGCAGAGAGAAAGTAACTAAATATGCATTCAAAACAGTCTGGCAGTAGAAGAGTTTATGGTGTGGGAATAATAGTAGGTGGAATGTCATATAGAGAATAAACATTCTAATAAATTGCATAATCTGACAGGAAACAGTTTGTACCCAGCTACTCTGAGGTATCTGGTAAGTAGCATATTGCAGTCTGAGCTTTGAGAGACGTGGTATATTCTGAAATAAAAGGTATGGATGCTCAGAAGTTCAAACATGTTTAGTGAACAAAGAAAAACACACTCTTTTAGTAAAAAAAAATTTTTTGTCTGGTTTTAAAAGGGGCTGATTTAAAAGATTTTTATCCGACTTTACGAGTGCTCTACAATTCCAGTCGCTGAGTCATAAACTTGGGCCAAGGTCACCACTGCCCTTTTGGTTTAGCACAGTGGTTCTCAACCCTGGTCCTGGAGAACCACCTGTCCTGCACATTTTAGTGTTTTCTCATCTCCCAGCATACATGATGCAACTAAGCAGCTAATTAACAGCTTTTTCTGAATTGAGTGAGTGCGGTGAATCAGGGAAAACACTAAACTGATCCTCCACGAAAAATAAAAAGTCTTGCTTCAGATGGCTTTTTTTTTTAAGCATAGATGATAAAAGTGAAATATGCATGAAAGTGTCTTATTGAAAGTGACTTATGTGCAACGAGCAAAGAAATAGAATTATGTAAATGTGCATGAATGTGCAGGTGTGCAGTGTCCATAAGTGTCCATTAATGTCCAGAATGACATTAAGAAGACTGTCTAGAACAAAGTGAATTAAATTAAACAAAATGGATATACAGAAAACAATAACAATATATTATAGTATGCGGTAACATATGCACCAGACTACAATTCTATTTTTCAGAAATATAGATCCTAGACTACTTGGATGAGAGATGCCTTAATATGAGTGTATTTCATAGTGTAACTGCTCTTGTCCTGAAATATTTTGTAAGCATTGTGAATATTTTTTATTTTGATCTGATAAAATATTTCTGTATGTTGTTTTTCTATATATGCTAGTGTGAAGTTGGCTATCCTCATTCTTATAGGTTGTCAAATCTACAAAATTTATGCTACTTTTAGAATACTTTTTATTTTTAATTATTACCATTAAAAAAAAACATGAAAAAGAAGTTTTCCTCAGAACCAGTCTAAATCAGATAGATATAATCAATATACTACCCTAACCATTTTATCTCATATCTGTAGTTATTATGATTAAAATAATCCTTCTCACAAAGCTCTAAAAAGGGGTTAGCATTTAGCATAGAAGCAAAACAAACCCTCATGGCAGGTGGTTTTGGAAAAGAAATGCGTTATTTCTAGGAGTTCAGTCTTTAAGCTGGAGAGTGAAATCTGTGAGTCTGTTCAGTAGGAAATGTTGCGAAGCTAACAAGTGTTTCACATAAGTGTTAAACGTCCAAAGTCATTTCTATAAGACCTGGAGAACACGAGTACTGTCCTTGATGTATGAAGGCATTTGCTGGTGCAAGGGCTTAATCTGAAAGTCTGCAAATTCTAGAAGCAAAGTCTAGTAGAGGCATAATGTTTCACTAGAGTGTGCAGTTTGTTACAGCTCGTTAAATAGTGTCCTGCCTTCAGGGTCTGCAACCCTGCTTTCACATACTGCTAGTTTGACATTCATATTGTCTACCTCTTGCAGCAAACTGGCATCTGTAAATAGCAGAAAAACCTCATTTGAACTCATAATGGTAAAACAGTGAGGGTTTCTGTTTGCTGTTATAAATCATAAAATACAGGAGTTGGATGAGAACAAGTACTAGCACATAGTGGAGCGAAACCAGCTTAGTCTTGTGATGGGTTTTCAACTGTACACAAAGAGTGTGAGCATGATGTCAGTGTTTAACTATTGTTATTTTTTTTTATACTGGAAAATGGCAGTATGCAGTATACAATACAGTAAAACCCATGCAGAACTTTAGCAGAGGTATCTGTGTTGTCTTGGACAGACACGCCCCATACCCGAGTCTGTACCCGGATCAATCCCCAAGTGAGGAGTGGAGTATGGAGGAGAGGTTCCGCCCACTCACCTTTCATGGCCTCATCTTGCGCTCGCAGCTTGTTAACCTGCTCATCCGTGGAGTGTGTTATGCCGAAAACCAGTCGGTAAGTGTTTTCATCTAGTGTATAATGTATAATTACATATTTTTTTGCATATTCTCAACATCAGCACAGAGTTTCAGTCTTAACTATAAGCACAATCATCATATCCTTCATAATTAAAATTGCTCTATTCTGTATACATAACAATTGTCTAATGTGCAGTGCTGTGATTGACAGGGAGAGAGTGTATTCCATTGAGAAACAAAAGCCGAGTCAGCTTGGACTCCTGGAATTTGAATTTCGACCTCTCCCGATGCCCCGCCTGCACAAATCTGATGATTTACATACACTTGACTCCAGGCCACAAAGCTTGTGATTTACTCCCCTCCCTCTCTAACGCTAACTCTTTTTTTTTTTTTCCACATTTTTATTTCTTTCCTCCAGAGTGCATCTCAACCACGGCTCTCCTATGCAGAGATGACGGAGGATTACCCACGATTCCCTGACATTCATGATCTTGACCTCGCCCTCCTAAACCCACGAATGATAGTGGTAAGACTTTTTTTGGAAAAGGTGTCGCCTTTAATAAACTCGGAGGAGGATCGGAGATGAAGAGTAGAGAGTGAAAAGGGGATGCACAAGCTTTGGCCAATGGTGATTGGTAACTAATTAGTTATAAATTAGTTTTTGAGTACCTTTTCACTGAAGTGGGTTTGCTCTAATTGTAGTATGTGCCTTAAACTCTGAGAACTAATTAACCTAATTAATTCCACGCAAGCTTTTTTCTTGTAGGTTGCTCATGCTTGTCTCTCTTCTACTGCAGGATGTGACTCCATACATGAACCCAAGTCCGTACACGGTCTCTCCAAACACGCACGTCTCTCAGGTCTTCAACTTGTTCAGGACCATGGGGCTCCGGCACCTGCCTGTGGTCAATGCAGTAGGAGAGGTACATAACTCCAAGCACTAATAATTGTATTTAACGTAGATATAAAGTGTGGTATGTATATACAAAATTTTAAGGGTATGTGAATATAAAGCAGTTTCAGTATCCTGGTGTTTTGTTTTGCTGTTTTTTTTTGTTTGTTTTTTTTTGTTTTTTGCGCATTCATGCAGTAATCGATGTGGGAGTGGTACAGTACATGAACTGGATGGATAAAGATTGGACAAACATTGCCCTGTCTTTTTTATCTTTAATTCTACAGTTTAAATCAAATGTTCAAATGTTAAAGTTAGTGCCCCCTCTTTTAATTGTATTCTGTTTTTTTTTTTTATGTAAAAACATAATAAAAAAACATTGATCATAGTAGGTGTTAGTATTAGGTAAATATAATCTCAGATGAGCAACATGTCAATTTTTTTATTTAACAAAAAATAAAAACCAAAAGGAAACAAAAATCATACAGGTAATACTTTACCCCATGATTCAATAAATTGTAGATCCACCTTTAGCAGCAATAACTTGAAGTAATAATTTCCTGTATGACTTTATCAGTCTCTCAATGGACTCAAAACATCATTTTTGTCCATTCTTTTTCAGAACATTGCTTCAATTCATTGCGGTTTTTGGGCATTTGCTTGTGCACAGCTCTATTAAGATCCTGCAACAGCATTTTAGTTGGGTTGAGATCTGGATTAAAACCTTGATTCTTTTATTTTTCAGCCCTTTTGATGTAGATTTACTGATGTGCTTCGGATCATTGTCCTGTTGCATGACCCATTTTCGGCCAAGTTTTAGCTGTCAGACAGATTGCCTCCAAACTCTGATATACAGAGGAGTTCATGGATGTCTCAATGACTGAAAGGTGCTCAGGTCCTGTGGCTGCAGAAACTAGCCCAGGTCATCACCCCTCCACCACTGTCCTTGTCACTGAGTATGAGGTGTTTCTTCTGAAATGCTGTTTGGTTTTCGCCAAACATGGTACTGAACATCAGTCAAACAACTCCACTTTGGTCTCATCTGTCCAAAGGACATTGTTCCAGGACATTGTTCTCACTTGTGCTTCCAACTTCTATTTAGAAAGAAGAGGGTTCTCATGGCAGCCCTTCCAGCAAACCATCCATGTTCAGTCTTCTTCTAGTTGTGCTGTCATGGACTTTAACATTTAATATGCTCAATGAGGCATGTAGGGTCAGGATGTTACTCTGGATTGTTTGTATTTCTCTGAGCATTGCACTGTCTGACCTTGGAGTGAATGTGCATCGGCGTCCACTACGGGAAGACAACTGTCTTTAATGCTTTCCAATTGTGAATAATCTTTTTCATTGCAGAATGTTGAACTCCAAATTGTTTGTAAATGGTTTTATACAATTTCCCACATTGATGTGCATCATCAATTGCTTCTCTAAGACCATTGCTTATGTCGTTCCCTCTTGACATTGTGCTAACACACACCTGAATGCTCCAGACCAGTGAACTGCCGAAACCTCTGCTTTAATAGAGGTCTGCACAACTGCTGATGATCAATTAATGATTAATTAAGGGCTGATGATTAGCAGCACCAGGCTGCAACTTACCTTCCTAAATCCTGTTGAAGCAGTAAAGGGTCATTGTATTTGCTTAATACTAAGACCCGCTACGATTAGATGATCTTTATAAATTTTTATACAAATAAATTATAGAATTAATAAGTACTAACTTTCACACATGCCCGCACATGCTACAGAATTATGGAGTATATTATGTCGTTTCCTTTTTTCAGCACTGCCTAGGCAATACAAAATTTGTTTTATTTCATTTTAACCAACTATGTGAACAAGACTGAAAAAAAACCTGTCGAAGGCAAAGTAGTACCATATTGTCATTTTTTTTGTGACCCAAAATAGTAATATGAGCATTTTGTAAGTTCTACATTTTTACAGGTCACCCCCTTAAAATGACACATTTATAAAATAATAACTTTTGTTATACATGATGTGCGCAAATTCAGACACATAGCTTGACGTCTAAAGCGTCTCCGGGCGACACACACCAACAGGAATTCCATATAAAAATTCCATTTTTGTTTGTTTGATTTTTAAGTGGTCATTGACCGGTAGTGTGTTTCCGGGATGGATCTGTCCTGCTCAAGATTAAAGGGTTATTCTAAGATTATTTTATTTTTGTAAAGACAGGTTCTATAATAGGAGTTACTCTAACCTTCCAGTCAGCTCCAACCAGTCTAGCCATTGTCCCCTGACCTTTCTTATTAATAAGGTGTGATTTTGCTTTTCTTTTCACCCTTTGAAATCCATAGTACTATTCTTGTCAAAGTCATTAAGATCACATGGTTTCTTTTCCTGCTGTTTAATGTGAACATTAACTGAAGCTGAAGCACTTGACCTGGATTTGCATGATTTTATGTATTGCACCGCTGCCACATGATTGGGTGCTTGGATATTTATGAATAAGCAGTTGTACAGGTGTTCCTATTAAAATGCATGTGTGTCAGATTATCATTTTGTTCTCATGTTTACAAACATACAAATGAATAGTCTGCATTTATGGGTTTTTTTTTTTTTCTTTTTCAGATTGTAGGCATAATCACAAGACATAACTTGACCCATGAGTTCTTAATGGCTAAGCTCAGACAGCATTCCATCACCATCTGAAAGGAAGCATTCGCATCATCTGTTATCGGCTCCGGCGCAGACAGTCCCAGCTGTGTCTCTCACTGTTAAGCCATTTCCGGCTACTTCCTGGACCACCGCAACATGGTAAAGCATGTTCGTACTGACTGATGCAGAAACACACACACAGGCAGCATTTATCATGCTAATGGAACGCAAACCCATTCTGAAACCTTATCCACATTCTCTTGTGAGACATGAACAGAACTTTCACCTTGCTTTATGGACCTCAGTGTCGCACTTTTTTTTTTCTTTTTTTTTTGACATATGTTTTTGTATTTCTGTTTCAGTTTTTGACATTTTTTGTGTTTGTGTTAATATGTTCTTGCACTAAAGGTGAAGTTCAGAAAGAATGGTATGTCAGAAACAAAGTCAGAAGGAAAGTTTACTGAAAGTATGGCATTATTACAATATATCAGATCATTGCAGTAAATTTCGATAAACCCGTTTACGATTTAACTCATTGATAAATGTTCATATTCAGATGTTGAACACCTCATCTCACAAGCAGGGCGGTTCCTCTAGTAGATTGTTGAAATGGTTAAAAAAAATTTAGAAGTAGTAAACGAATACTCCAGTGTTTTTCAACTTCAATCTCATTTTCAAGATTACAACCATGAAATAATACAAATCTTAAGATGGCCATCTGAGGACAATTTTACCACAGCTGATGGGGCAACGCTTTTCATAGCACTACATGATCACATCATGAAAACTGACCCACACCTAAATAAACATTTACTCCATAGCTTACTCCATCAAGCATAAGCTGTCATGAGGGCGGTACTAAAAGCTAGGCAAAAACTTTGCAAACCTTCGGGCATACCTTCTAAAATACTCATTGTTTTTTAGCTCGTTGGTATTAAACACGTATGGTATTATGTAATTGAGTAACAAGAACAGTCAGTTGTTCTTTTAAGACACGAAGGTCAGCTGTTCTGAAATAGTTTTTGCAAGAACCAATTAAGCCAAACCCATCAAGCACCATGATGGAACTGGCGGTCCTGAAGACCATCCCAGGAGAGCATGACCGAAACCTAGTGCGGCTGCAGAGGAGAAGTTCATTTAGAGTTACCAGCCTTAAAAATCACCAATTAACAAACAGCACCTTAGATTAGAGCCGTTATGAAGGGTTTACAGAGCAAAAGTAGGAGACACATCTCAATAGCAACTGTTTAAAGGAGATTATTGCATATTGCATTTTGGATGCCGTCAGCATTTTTTTTACAGTGTAGAAAGAAAAAAAATCAGGGGGAAAAAACAATTAGGAGGTTGACTAGGTTTTGACTAGTAGTATAAGTCAAGAGGTTTTTATGTAAACTTATGACACCTTCCAAGCCAACATGCATTATAAAATCATAATAACAGACTGTAATTTTGGGCATCACATTTTCATATTTATGCTCATAAAATCTTTATTATTGCATACCACAATGTCATAAGTTATTAGGTTATTAAGTTATTTTCCTTGCTATTTTTCATCCTTAAGTGAAATTTCTTTTAACTAAATTTAAGATTCAAAGCTTCTGGCAAGGTCATGGCACTAAGTAAGGTCATGACATTTGTGTATATTTTCTCTGACCCTGTTTGACTCTGATGTCAGTCTAGGCAGAATATAGTGTCAGCTGTCATAACATTCTGACATAAAACGTTTCGTAACTGTCCCACATAATAAAGACAAAGCAGCTTTTTTTGTTAAAAACCAGGTTTTTCGACAGTTGGCTCTCAGGTAGTGTAACCAGGAAAGCATTTGTCTTGTATCCAGAAGACAGATTGGTTGAGCTTACTGAGTGGGAGGTATGAATTACTTCATTCTCGCGTGTCACACAGAGCCCCATTAGCCAATTACTAGCCAGTCATCTGTGAGCTAACGTATGCGGATGGGGACGGATAGCATTAGATTTTTTTTATTTGTTATTTTTTAAAAAGTTTGTTCAGTTGTGAGCAGGAGTTTAAACAGCATCTTTTTAAACTCCTTAAGCAACCCAAGTATTAGCGAGGCATATTTTCGAATAGTTTTCTCTGATAGAATGATCCCCATTGTAAAATAAAAACTTCTATTATAAGTGAGTTATTTGCTCTTTTCTCTGCATTACTCTGCATTTTCTATCTCTATTGATTAGATTGAAAAGCACTGGAGTAATTCTTCCTAGGTGAATCTTTCCATTTAAACTTGCAGGAAGAAATTATAAGACATTTTCCAAACACTTGGATGGAACAGCTTAAATCTACAGTGAGCATTCCTCGGGGAACTGGACACTAAGATTTCCAATTTAGAATAGAAATTGCCATCATACTGGAAGAAATTTTTGGACAAATTTTTGTTCTGGTAACCCTTACACTTCTTACAAAAGGAACAAATGGTTAAATGGGGGCAAATAAACACTTTCTCAGGGTGTTATAAGGTGTATTGCTAAACTTATCAAACCACCACTAAAGGACAGGTTACTAATGATATGTCTAATACCGTGATAAAAATGGAAAAGCTGCTTAGGCATATCATCATTTATGACGTTGTAATGTACATAGTAAAGTGGAACTACACTAAGCATTGCTTTTTTTGTTTTTTTAATCATCATTGTTTTTATTATTAAATTCTGTATTTAAGATGAAGCTTCTGTGAAATATCCTTGCTTAATGATTTTTTTTTTTTTTAAATGCTTGAATATGGATCAAACCAATCAGTATTTTTGGCAACGTGAGTATGTGAAAAGCTACAGATTGAAAAAGTGCAATCCCTTTTTTTAATGCATCATTCCATTGATTGTTTCAAATGTTGTTTTTTCCTGAAGCAGATCATGTAAACCAAGCACACTGTAAAAGTTGTTAGGACCTTTCCTGCAATTCTTTTGTTACCAGACTTTCATCATGTACTAACATAAGCATGTTGACTATAATTTTTCCCTTCCTACTTATACCATTACACACTGGAATTCAATTTGTTTGTATAAATTGTACAATCAAGAAAATTTATAATTTCTGAACCCCAAGTTTTAATTTGGATAGAATTTAATGAATGGAGTGAGTTGTTTTTTTTTGTCCTTTTAGCCAGTGTGTCCTGCAAACATTTCCAATATTAAATGATTTAATTCAATTGTTTATTTGGTTTATACATGAACAGTTTCAGTATTTATATTGATTTCTGCATTTTAGTCATCTAATTAATCTATTTCTGAGATTCGCAAGCAAACTTCTGAACCCATGGAGTCATCTGTCTCTTAAGTGAGTCAAGTCCAGTGGTGTTGCTGTCATTTCGACCATATGCACCTGGTACAATATACAGTACAGTTCCTCCCGGACCATCGTGCTACATAAAACAACACGGATTCACAAGAGAATACACAGAATTAAATAAATCCACACAGACCTACGCAGAACTGCATCAAGTTCATATGTCCAAACATTAGTAATGAAGTAATGAATCACTGGCCCTAACCATTAGAAGTAATAGCATATCTACAGTACTGTGCAAAAGTCTCCAGCCACACCTCATTTCTTCATATTTTACTTCCAAAGAGCTGCACTTTATTATTATTTATTGTTGTTGTTGTTGTTTTTTTGTTATAGTCTTGAGAAATAACCCTCCAGGCTTCCCGAAGGACTTATTGGCTTTCATTTTCAGTCCAGTCCCTGACCAGTTTCAGTGGACTCTTTTTGTTTGTTAAGCCACACAGTGAGCTATGAATCATTTAAGAATGAAAAAAAAAAATTTAATCTAACTTAAAGCATGAACCAGTGAGAATTATCTTTTTAACCTTTTGATGTAAAACATTAGAAATCTTTTGTCCACATTATTGAATTAATTTTAATATGAAGCATTGGGGAATGGCTCAAAACTTGCACAGTACTATATAACCAAGGTACATTTTATGTGGAAAATACAGTTTCTTAACAATTGATGAGTCAGCTGACTGACCTTTTGTCCAGTACCTCCTGAAGGAGGATATATGATTTTGCTCCAGTTGGTTGATATGATTTTATGTTCCAGTTGTCCTGCCTTGATTTCTCTGTAACTGAAACGCATTGAGAGTGATGCGAAGTCCTGTGCCTTTACCTGACTTATAATAAACATTAGTGCAAACTCCTGAATGAAGACTCACCGGTGATTGCTTGTCATTTTAATGTTTAATAAATGTCTGCGGTAAACTGTGGTTGATGCATTTCATCCACTTAAGTCATCCATAGCCAGCCAGTTACAGAATAGTAGATGGATGTATAATACAGTACAAAACTGCTACTCTTAAAGTCCTATAGTGTACACACATTTGGTGTGAAGAGATGGGATCTTTGTCAAAAGTGCTCACCATTATGAGACCTATAAATTGAATTCCAATCCATTATTGATCTTCAATGACATGCCATGCCTTTGTGCTTGTGTCTTATTAGTAACAAACTAGCCAGCAGTTTTACACATTACAGCAAACACTATAGCCAGTATGTTCTTGAATTAACAGGTAAATATGTCCGTATCTTAATTGATCTAAAGCATTAGACCAATTATACAATTAATGAAGTACTCGTGGAAGTGACAAAACATGCAGTTCCTTGAATGACCACTAGGAGGCTACAAAAGTGAGCCAATCCCCATAGACCCCTATGTTAAAAAATATAACAGAAATAAGCATGTTTGCAGTCTGGTACAAAAATTATGTTTTGGTCTCCTTAGCTAGGTTTACTTTATAAGGTGAATTATGTAACTCATCAGCTAAAATTGCATTAAGACATAGAAATATGCATATTCAGGGACATTGGGTGATGACTAAATGGATGTAGTTTAATAGTGTCCTTTAACTTGCCACAAGAAATGGAGTTGACAGGAAAATTTGTAGCGTGGATTGACTTCAATCAAATGCAAAGTAACATTATATAAATTAACACTAGCCACCTTAGCATTTTAGCTTACCTAGCCAGCTACTGTAGGTTGTGGTAACAGGTGAGTAGGTGTGTTCCAAACAACAGTCAGGCTCAATTTGTTCCACTCATTTATGGATTAACCAGGGTTTAGAAAGAGTCGACTCTAAAGAGGACTGGAGCTCCCACAGTTGAACTTCAAAACCCATGGGTCATGTCGCAGAGAGTTTATCCAGTTCTTATACAGTCTATGAGCATAACGCATTTAAATATAAGAAGTGCTCATTTGTTTAGTCCCAGTGTTGTGGGCAGTCATGTTGACTTGACGTCACTTGGCAACCTTTGGATTTTAAACTGTTTACAATTCTTCAGTAGGAATTCTGAGTTTAGAAGGTGTTTTCTTAGACTTTTCCATGTCACAGGAAATTTCAAGTTACAACCTCTAGTCCAATGAAGCAGAACACCAACCACTTACTTGGATGGTACAGCTCACGTGGGCTGTACAAGTATAAGAAATAACATTACAAAAAATAAGATAAGATGTTAGTTGATTAATAAAATGTAAAAAAATATATTTAACTGGTCCAAAAAATAAAAGAAATAAAAGGAATTGCATTTAAGGAATGAAATCAATTGATCGCTTTACCACTTAACACTTATCAAGTGTGTATTATGTATCTATTGTTTTTTTTTTCTTTTATTAAGTTTCTCTTAACTGTGCTTGTGATCAAGATGAAACTGCCAGCAGCAGCTGGCCAATTGTTGCGCCGTCCCTTAACGGTGCTGATGTGTCAGACTACTGTGACGTTTCGGAGATGAGATTAATGACATGCCACTCAGTAATCAGACATCCCATCAGTTATTCAACCGTGGTCTGTTTTGCCATTAAAAACTCTGACTTCAGAAGATGTAGAAGTAATGAACTTCCACAGTGAATCTATGTTAGATTTGCATCATTTGTTTTAACTGGGAGCTTGTAATCATGGTTGATGTTTGGGTAGGAGGTGTTAATTGATATAGATAAAACTGACTGGACAATCAAGACCGAGTGCCTAGCAAACACAATCTTGTGGAGAGGTTTAATTTATTCTTGCTGTCATCATGTATTCAAGCAATGGGCATGTCACTGTGTAAGAAACTCATTTACACGAACAATTTCTTGGAAATTGTACAGCATGATAAAATGTCTCTGCTTTTTAAGAGACATGTGAAAATATGCCAGCGTCCAACCTGACTAGTCTGATGTACAGTAAGAAAGCTCTATATTAAACTTAACGTCATTCGAATGTGCATTAACAGTTGTAGTGGTAAATATACATATATCCAAGTGCTAGTGTATAAGGTACATATTTGCTATAAACAAGTTGATTTAATGATTGAATGATTTAGCCTGAGCTAGCTAAAGATCTTACCAAGCTACTGAAACTCCAGGAGCATTTAGTTATCCAGCCAGTTAATGTTACCTTTTTTATAAACTTTGTGGGCTATGGTCTTGTTTTTGATGGTTATTGGTTATTGTGTACATGTACACTGACCGGCCATAAAAAAAAAAAAGTCTCCATTTCAGCATGGTCAAATTATTGTGCTGTATTAAGCAAAGAAAATAACTATGGAGATTTGAAATGACTGGAACTTGATTAAGAACTCTTTAACGTTATGTGGCAATAAAATGCAGTCAGCTGATGACCTGAATGTACTGAATGACCAGGTTATCACATCTATGGTGGTTTTCCACCCCGATGGAACAGGCATATTCCAGGACTCAGATTGTTAGAGAGTGCTTTGGCAGCATGAGGAATCTGTTTTAAATCAGGCAGTGCATATAAAATACAGTATATACATGAAAAAGGCAGTGTATAGAAATGTATATAAAATATCGACTGGAGTATTTATAACTTGGACAATATATGTATTCTAGTACATACGAGGAGATTTGAAGTCAAACCGGGACTTTTAATTGTACAGAATGAAAAAACACAGTTATGAGAATAAAAACTACCTTAATTTCTCTCGATAATCCCCGGTTACACTAATGCTCTTATCGCAGTGTTTCACTAGTGCTGGATACCATCAAGGTAGAAAGTTTTCTCAGTGCACCAGACTGCCTGCTTTACATCTGAAACACTGGCCTCCCAGGAACTCCTTTAATGGCTCAAACATGTACAGTAGAAATGGCTTGGAGTGAGGTCAGGACTGTACCAGGGATGCAGTTCATGGGGCGCAGAGTACAGTTCACCTCTCCCAAATGAAGCGGACAAGCAGGGGGGCTAAATTATGTCAGTGACACCTG
>JAOVVA010000036.1:6332426-6359958 GCA_028565275.1 Leiocassis micropogon | reverse complement strand
CCTGAGATGGTAATAGGAAGAAACCCTGAGAGGAACCGGACTCAACAGGGAACCCATCCTCATTTGGGTGAAACAGAGAGCAGGAATTGAACTTCATTCATACCAAGCTTGTTACAAAAAAAAAAAAAAATGGTTTTGGCGTTAAACACAAACCATTTTGCTCAGTGTATAAGATAGTTAGCGAGATTGTTTCTAGTCTTTCCTTGACAAGTGCACTGATTCGAGAGGCTTGAAAAAGCAGCCAAAACATTCCAAGTGGGCAGGAAAATTGAGTCCAAGTGGGCGGGATTTGCTGTCGAGACAACTGTCAATTTGTCAATTTTAACAACTACCAATCTGCTCTTTCATGTCTGTGAATTCTGTTTAAAGCTTGGACTATTTGGAATGGTGGAATTGTTTTGTTTCTGTTCTTCCTACATGGGGTGTAGATGAGTCATGCTATGGTATGAGTTACAGAACAAATGCTGATATTTAGATTTGAAAATCGATGCACTTTTGTGTGATTGTCAGCTGAAAAGTAACAAGTCTCCATTTTAAATGTAGGGAGTAAAAGTACAAGATTGTCATAAAAAAAATGTAGTGAGAAACTCTGCTGTTAATACTTCTCATTTCTGGACGAAGGCTAAGGATCATCCGGGTCCTATTGAGCAGATTCAAAAACAATTAATTCCCATGGGCCTTTAGATTCTTTATTATATTGGTCTAATATCTGGTCATCTTATCTCATTAAATATTGTTTCATTTTGTTACTGTCAGTTTTTTTCTTTTTTTATTGTATTTATTGACTTTGCAGTATTGCATATCCTTTACTATAGAGCTATATTTCATTCCTAATGTTACATGTGAAGGTGATGAGAGGAATAGTTGACTTATGACAAGTCTTAGTCTTAGAACTTTTCTTTAATGTTGTTTCTGTTTAACATGATGTGTCCATTGTATGTTTTAAATCCAAACTGACTTGCATTGTTGTGCATTGTTTTGTGGTGGCTCATAGCCTGGTGTAAGTGTCATTCTGTACCATTTTGGTTTCAGTTTAGATAGATCGTTTGGCCAAAAAGTATTTAGACGCCTCGCAATCACACCCATATGTAAGTCTTGAATAAACCGTTGCCACAAATTTGGAAGCACACGGGTCTATAGGTATGTCCTTGTCTGCTGTTCCATTACAATTTCCCTTTACTGGAACTAAGTGACCCAAACCTGTTCCAACACTCACTCACTCATCGTCTATACCGCTTTATCCTGTATTCAGGGTCACGGGGACCTGGAGCCTATCCCAGGAAACTGTGGGAGGAAACGAGAGTACCCGGAGGAAACCGACCAAGCACGGGGAGAACATGCAAACTCACATAGAGACGGGAATCGAGCCTGGGAGGGAATCGAACCCGGACCCTGGAGGTGCAAGGCGACAGTGCTAACCACTACACCACCGTGGGTTAAATATGGAATTGGATGCGCAAAAATTACATGTGCATGATCACAAACATTTGACCATACAGTCTACATAGCGTGTACAGTTAGTAATAAGCAAATGCAATTTTAAAGGTCAATATGAAAAATCACTGCTGTGTTTATTCTACAGGATCTGAATTCCACTTCAGCAATATCTTTTAATTATTATTCTTATAAGAGTGTTCATATGTGATTTTATTAAAATTTATGTTTGCTTTTCAAAAACAGTCTATGCACTTTATTTTGATTCTTCTGGAGAGAGTTGACTAACTAATAAAAATTCAGTGGCGGTCTTAATCTAAAAAATGACAACTTTGACCCTCTGCATTACTCACACATATCTATGTCTCTCAGAGGAATCTCACAGCTGATAAAAGCTACAAGTCTTTTCAGACTTGAATATGTCATCAGCGTCTTCTCACACTGCCAGATGACACCGGTGAACACTTATCGTTAAGGCTGCGGCTCAACAAAAATGCTTGGCAGCTGACGTACAAAGCACTTTGCTGGTATTTAATGTCCAACCCAGAAATCATTAATGACTGGGCTAAAATTGTCCAGGAAGCTCCATCCTGAATGCAACCTGGACCGTCTGGTTGATGTTTAATCATCAGCCAAAAGCTTATTTTAGTTTTCGCTGAAGTGTAGCAGTCATGACATGTGTGTAATGACCAATTTAATGGCAGTCACAACCTGTTCATGATCTTCAAACTCTGTAACTCCAAATCGCTATCTTTTTAATTGATCTAATTATATTGTAGTCAGGCATGCATGCTATTATGATCTAGCAAATGCACATAGCGATTTTATCTGATTTTATTTCCTACGTTCTTGGTATGTACTAGGAAAAAGGTCTGGCAAGAAAAGCAATTCCTTTGGTAATTAGTGGTGAAAAATTAAATCACTACCAGGTATATACAACAGGGCTTCGGAGAACTGGTTACGGTCAGGTTTCAATGAAAGCATGGAAATAAGAAACAAAAAACTTTACTCAAAGTTTCTGTGTAGAATTTAATCCTTATATACATTAATTTGTCCTGCTGATTAATTCCTGATGACTGGACCCAAGTGTGAAAATACGCTATACAAATCATAAAAATTAACTAAAATTTATTGAGTTGTGAGGGAGTAGGCAGGTATGTTAAGCAGCTTTATAAAATAGTTTTATTCACCTTAAAATGTTTTTATTTATTATTGCAAAAAAGCAGATTTGTCAAAAAGTCTCTCGTCCCATCTCCACTTATATCACTTACACAGATCCTCAATTACATCATAAGCTCGTGGGTCAGACACTATCCATCTGCCTGCATTCCATCCTGCTGAAAGGCCTTCATTTGACATGAGTGCTATAACCTCTACACCTCTTACAGAGATAACACTATTTTACCGGAACTAAGACCTAATTAGATATATTTAGCCTCTGTAATGCCTATTTTTAACGTTGAGTGTCCAAATTGGACCAGGAAAAGTTCCTTTCGTCATTGCATACAGCACAGAGATAGTTTGTTATTAATCATTGTCCATTTGGAACAAAATGACTCAGTTTTAGTCTATACTGTATATACACTCACCATGCATGTTATTAAGAACAAATGTACAGTACACCTGTAGATCTCTGTGTGACTTGGCATGGTTGTGGGTGCCAGATGGCCTGCTGATCTCCTAGCATTTTTAAACAGCAAAACAGATTCACATATCACTGTACGCAGAACACTTTATGCATTATGCCGCTGCCACATGACTGGCTTATTACTGTCGGTCATTTGATTAATGTGCAGGTGTTTAGGTGTTCCTTATAAAGTGGACAGTGAGTATACTGTAACCTTGTGAAGAATGTTCTATAATGTGAATAGTTTCAAGAAAATGTAAACCTGCTTGGCCAGTTATAAGCTGTGATATGTGTATGGTTTATTTTCACATTCAGCAGCAACACACTACTGCATTCAAGTGAGTGTCAATGCCTGTTCCATTCCCACACACTAAACTGTGTTAATGTGGGAAATACTCCACAAGAGCAGGGACAGATAACATCTTCCGGGAGTTTGAATGACTCAGGAATGGTGCTGTTCTATTTTCAAGACCGCTTCATAGCTTTCAAAGAATATATCTTCGCATTTTTTATGGCATATGGTAGTGCATGTTTGATATGAAATATTTTTCTTATTGTTTGCAGCTACATTTTGTACAGTATGTCATATACCTGTGGTTGGAGTACAGTCTTGGAAAATATTTTAATCTAAGATCTAAAGGTATGTAGAACCTTAGAACGTTAGATTTTCAGATAATAATTATTGACTGAGTTGTATTCCAAAAAAACTTGTGTTAAAAAGTACATTAAATAATTAATTATTTAATAAATTAATTAATTCATTTAGTGTTTGCTTGTTTGTTTATTTGTTTGTAAAAATGTGGATAATTTCCAGATTTTTTTTTAAATGTATTTTTCCTGTAGGTTGATGTTTTTAATTGTCACCTTATTATGATGTTTGAGGGGTGTTCAAGTCAAACCGGGACTTTTGATTAACACAGTAATGAGAGTAAAAACTTCCTGGGAAAACTGTACTGAGGATATGGAAATAACTCCCATCTGAGTTCTTGTAATACACAGGTGGTGTTCGGGAACGATTGTGGGCACAGTTCCCACAAACAGATGCATCTCAGCCGCAAGTTGGTGATAAGCTATTTGTTGATTTTCTGGGATCAGGTATTCCGCCTGCTGAATGTTAACAGGAATGACTGCAGTGGGCTCAGAGAAATCTCGTCTGGGATCGTCATTTAAAATGTTTGCCCTTTTTAAATGTTTCTTTTTCTAATAGTCTCATCAATGTATTGTGTTTGAAATCTATGATGCCAGAAGTCCCAGTTTGACTCGAACACCCTTCAAACAATAAAGCATGACAGGCATGTAGTTTATCTTGGAATCACATTTCTGTAAAAAAAAAAAAAATAATAATAATAAAATGTAAAAACAATGCGGTGCTGTTTTTTGATATTATTTACTATTTCTATAAATCATACATCCTGTTTGTTGCTTCGGTTATATATTCCAATGATACATAAATCCATTAGTGTTTCTTTAAGAGTCGTTAAACTGTCTTTAGTGCTCCCCATGAATGCAGTGACAGATATGAATGGCTGACCGTGGGGCTCGAGCCTCCCCACCGTGGCTCATGTTGGAGCAGCAAATGTGTTCACTACCACGTGTTCTTTTATTCTCCGACACTGCGCTTTTGAACTTCTACTGTGACAAGAGTACAGAATAATCTGCATATTCATGCATCTATTGGTGGTAAAACACTTACATTGGAATTTTTCATCTAGGTGTTTCCCAGCTCCACGGCAGGCCCTCAATATCAGTCGTGTACATACAGATTTTACAAGCGTACAAAATAGTGAGCTCATAATTAATGGCTGTGTATTGTTGTTCTTTTGATGTATAAACTATGACTGGGGTTCTTTTGAAACCTAGCCAGCCGTGCCATTCAAACGCAAAGCTGAACAGAATAAACATGAATAAGAGTCAGAGGGTGGGATCTGCCTATTTGGTGTTTGTCACCTTATGGCAAGACCAATGGCGCTGTCCAACCCACACCACTGCCATTTTTGGGGTGGAATGCTGTGGACACCTTCAGCATGGTCACACGTAAAAGTCATGGGTTACAGGATAGAACCATTACTAGCTTCAACACTATTTCTTTCATGCCTCTCCTTATTGTCATTGTATTCCATAAAATAAATCATTATATATTTAATCTGTTTCAAGGTGAAGCTCTGACCATTGTTTTGGTAATATGCAAGCTCTTTTTATGACTATTTAAATGCATTGTAAAACACTGAAACCTATGATATCTGATTAAAAGGGACCATGCCTTTGTTTCTTTATTTTAATAGCAATATTACCATCCCTACATTACTACTGCCAGATGTATTTTAATTAATGTCTAATTAAATATAGACTTTTTAGACTTTTTAGCTTTATGATTTGGGGTTTTCTAAAGACTGTATCGGTGTGGAGAGGAAAGAAAGTGGTGCATGTCCCCGTGACAGCTGTATTATCTTTTGGAATGTGCAGCCAGTCATTTCCAATAATGATCCCTGCAGTTTCCACACCTCCAGACAAGTGAGTGTGACTGACATGGAGGGAGAGGGGAGGGGGATGGATGGAACGAGAGAGAGAGAGAGATACTTTTCATTTGACTTCCAGGCCCTCATTTCATAAGATGGGCTGCAGAGGGTAATTGTTGGCCTGTATAATTTTATTTTACATTTATTAATGTTACCTTTGACGTCACCAAGTGAAAGCTTCAATGCACGGATATGCTCCCAGAGATTAACATAAATTTGTTAATTGCTTTATTATACAATGATAAAAATGTATATTTGATTCTTATAAAATACGAAATATTGTACATTTTGGCAGCATGGTTTCTTGGTGCACTCACTGTTGCCTCACACCTCCAGGGTTGATGGTAAGATTCTACCCCTTTGTCTTGTGTTTTGTGTTGATGTGCATGTTCTCTCCATGCTTGGTGGGTTTTATGCAGGCACTCTTGTTTCCCCCCAGAGTCCAAAGATTTGCACTAACATTTTACATCTTAAGTTCCCTGAGATAGGCTCCAGGCCCCATGAACCTACACAGGATAAGCGGTATAGACAGTAAATATAAATTTGATGTTTGTAACATTAATATGTGTTATTATATTATATTATATTATATTATATTATATTATATTATATTATATTATATTAGATTAGATTAGATTAGATTAGATTAGATTAGATGCTTTTTTTATTATTGGCTTTGTATAGTTCCTGGAATACCTGGAAAATTTTCAGTCTGAACTTCCACATATTCTCTAATCATTAATAATTACTTTCACTATATTATGCCATAATGCCAGTGTTTAAAGAATACTTAAAAGGAGGAAATATTTCATAATCTGAGAGGATTTACAAGACCAAATGTTGATTCTGACATTGCAATACTTTCCTCAGTGTCTTTCTGCATGCCCCAGCACAGAATTAACCAACATTGCACTCTAGTGTACAGAGAGAGGACTTGCTGGGAACTGGGAAGAAATTCTATTTAGTTAGATATATCACCCATGCCTAGATGAATATGAAAATATGTTTCTGATCGGATAATAAATTGCTCATTTCGATTATTGTATTGAACAGAAGAGGCAATATATAATACATATATATATATATATACTGTATATATATATATATAATATTTTCCTATTTCAGACGATGTTTGCAGTGTTTGCACTCTACTCTATATCATACTTTACAGTTTGCACCAAGATCCAGATCCCACTTCGCATACATTCCATTGTATATATTATATTTATTATATTTTAGTGCAATTATCTTTTGTTTATCCTTAGATTTTATATTGCTGTTGGTCTCTGAGAGCTACCAAACAAATTTCATTGTATCACTACAATGACAATAATCTTTTCTTCATATTTCGTTTCCAAGGAGCTGGGCTTTCTTGTTTTTTATGTAGTCTTGAGAAATAGTGTGTGTGTGTGTGTGTGTGTGTGTGTGTGTGTGTGTGTACTCCTCAATATGCTTTTTTAATAAATTTAAGATGAAAATCTTCAGAGGGACTTAAATAAAAAAAAACACATTTAGAGCACAACCCTAGATCATAATAAAATGGAAAGCAGTAAGATTACTGCATATTCTTACCTTTTTTAACTATTAATTAAGTTTAGGATTAAATGAGCAAGAGTAGTAGGAGCAATTAATTCTTTAATGTTAGTTTTGGCATTAGACAAACTTTTAAAGCTCTTATCCAAATGTAAAATCAGTATAACTTCTGCTAGTGATGAGCCTACCACTTTTAACGTACCCTGTCTCAGCAAGGTTCCAGTCATAATCATAAAGAACTTAAAATCTGTTGAATACTCTGTTATACGAATACAATATCATCTAGTTAACAACACAAACTTCTCTTCCCTTTACGCGTTAACAGTCCCCCTGTTCAGGTGCTTTCGGCTTGGGCCAGATGGCTGTGTACGTGCCTGCTGTTGTGTGAAGTGTGCTTCAGCCCGGCAATTATCCCCACCCTTCATCTGACTAAAATTAAAAGACTCCTTTCGGGCACAGGCCTCTAGCTTTTTATAACACCTAAATAAGGGGGTACGTCTTTCCAAATCCCCTCAGTGTAAGAGCTGGGATTTATCCATGGGATTACACTCCCCTTCTCCTAATGAAGATTATTTCATGCTCTTTGATGAGATGCGCTGAGAACCTGGAGCATAAGGCCATAATGACTGAGGCAATTAAACAGCATTACAGAAAACCAGGACTGCTGGGAGATTGAAGATGTGTGTTTAATTTGTTAACCACTAAGGTATTTGTTATGTACAGTGTAAGGAAATCCTATCTACAATCTCTTACCATCATGTAGTAAGACATACATTTGATTCAAATAAAAACAGAAGAATGAAGAGGAAAAATACACACTGACAAGCAAGAGATAAAGACATCCATTTGTACAGTCCTGAATACAATAAATATAATCGGAAAGGCTAAAGCTATTTACTTCCAAACACAAATTATGGTTTACACAACCTCAGCCTAACAACATATGTGCCCCATCACATGCCTCAATCCACTACCTCATTCATCAGTTGCCAAATATATCCTCGCCATATATATATATATAAATATATACTCGCCATAATCAACCTAGACCTCAGTGTATCTTTGTACAGTCTTGCTCTTACCATTCCACTAGGCTTTTGTTCCTATGTTCCTTTCTGCTATTCAGTCATTCTTAGTCGCATAAATGTATTTGTTGAACTACTGATACATTGCTTTTTTTTGTCAGTTTTGGTTTTGATTTGCCACTTTACGTTTGTCTCTCCTTTTTGCTTTTGTGAACTTGCATCCAAACTCATGTCTATTTCTGAAATAAATTAGACTGTACTCTCTCAGCCAACACGACCATATGGATTAAATGGATGCCCACAAAATATGGATGAATGCTCATAATAATCCTTAATGACTACTGAATCACCAGGTTTTTCCCATGAATAGATTTTTTTTTCTTTCCTAATGGCATGGTTATACTTCAGGATGCCAATGCCAGGAATTATCAGGCTTAAATTGTGGAGAGTGGTTCAGGGAGGATGAGACA
Source organism: Leiocassis micropogon (assembly GCA_028565275.1). Taxonomy (NCBI): domain Eukaryota; kingdom Metazoa; phylum Chordata; class Actinopteri; order Siluriformes; family Bagridae; genus Leiocassis; species Leiocassis micropogon. The sequence goes on along the minus strand of JAOVVA010000036.1, from coordinate 6,351,353 downwards.
TTCACACATACCATACTTTGGACACCACGGTCCAGAGTCCAGATCTTATACCTATTGAGAATGTTTCGGATGTGTCGGAGAAGCCTTTACGCAATGGTCTGACTCTCCCATCCTCAATACAAGCTCTTGGCGAGAAACTGTTGTTATTCTGGACGGAAATAAATGTTGTGACATTGCATAAGCTTATTGAAATTATGCCCACGGCCATAATCAAAGAAAAAGCTGGTCCAATTAAATATTAGTGTGTGACTTTTTTTTTTTCGCCCAGACAGTGTACAACGTATGTTCAATCATATACCTGTCCATGTCTTGTCTATGAAGAGACACCAGCATGATGCATCTAGATTATTAAATATCTGTATAGGATTTTTTAAAATCTCAACATGTCAACTGTCAATTGTATATAGTTTTGTCTATATATAATATCTAACTGCATGTAAAAATGATCTGCAAATAGACATACTGTATCAGCATAGGCCTGGGAAAGGGCATGTCATCTAGCTCAAACCCAGTCTATTAACACTAGGTTCATTGAGTTGCAGTATAAATGACTACTCAGAAGGTATATTGCTCATGTAAAACTACATAAATTTAACTCCAGACAACTGTACGAAATGCAATAATGAAGTAGTGAAGGTATACTGTTGATTGAACATACTGTAGAAGAGTGAGAAAATTCAGATATTTTAGAAAGAAACTGCTGTAATTGTCAAAGCTTATAGAAAGTGCTATTTCTGTAGATGCAGATCTAGTGCATTCTGTAAATATTTCCTGAAAATATTCCAGAGAATGAAGGAAGAGAAGACTGATTAATTTCGGTTACCGAGAGTACGATGCTATAGTGAGAGTCTGTAAAGTGTTTTCTTGCTTTGTTGTGATGTACTATTGTATTTTAATCATTAAAATCATTAAATATAATTATGGAAATTCTGTCTAGCAGTGTGGCACGAGGCCTGGTAGCAAGGTTTCTCTGTTCATGTGCGTGTTGGCGGCGTTCTCCTCATCCTGAAGAGCCCCCGTCTTAGAACCGAGCGTCCCGTTGTCACCCACAGTATTCTCCACCTGAGCTGACACACACATTGTGACCTCTGATGGCTCGGGTACATAAGAAGACTCAGGCTGGGAAACCGGCGTGGTTCTGTCACTCACACTCTGGACTGTGATAGTGGACTGAAAAATTTCACATACAGAAGAGAAAATAAATTTAAATCAGAAGGTGTGTCAGTCCTGAAAAAAATAACTGATTTCATTTAATATTCTGTTGATACTTGATATTCAACTACATTTTATTACATTATATTGCTTTATCCTGGTTAAGGTAGTAGTGGATCCAAAATCTATCACTAAAAACCAGGGCATGATGTGGGAATACATCCTGAATGGGACACCAGTTCAGGGTACAATGCATACAAGGGTATACCTGCAATCTACAATGATGCAATATTTATCATGTGGAAAAATATAAAACAACATAGGATTCAAAATGTTCAATGATATACACATACTCACATTTGCCACTGAGACGTTACTTCCTATGGGGGTCTTTTTCTTTCTGGGGAGGTTCGGGTTCCAGTGGCACACAAGGCTGTCATTCTGGACACTGTAGTTTTTGTTGCCGATTAGCCAGTAGGTGTTCATTTTTCCTTTCCCCTGAAAAAGAAATCAGAGAATCTAAGCTTTGTCATGCAAAACACTTCAAAAGTATTTTACATAATTGTGACCCATTACAAAAGTTTCTTGCGGTCTGTTTGTTGTTGTGCTGCTGTTTCCTATAGCTTCCTCCGGATTATAGTTACAGCTAGGAGCACTTTAGTCATTATTTCTTTTGCTGTTTTATTTTTAATAAAGATATATAGGGCTCAGGATTGTGCAGTATAGAGTGACATATGCTTTATTGTGCACAAAATAGGCAATATAATAAACTGAATTTAAGTAAATTTTAACCAACTACCCAAACATGACTGAGCAATAAATTAGGCAAAGAATTAGCACAGATCCACATGATCACGTTTTAATTGTTGTTTTCGTTTCTTTACCAATTTGGAGAGTTCTACATTTTTGCGACCCATATTTTGCTAGTGTTAAAATTTACCCTTTATAAAAGTGTTGATAACTTTTGTTCTACCTGACGTTTGTGTGTGTGCATGCAAACTCCATGCACATAGACCTGAGGTGGGAAGTCTTATTTATGGTATAATTATAATGGTCAAAATTGGGCATAAAAACTAACCACATCTAATAATTAATTGATTTTGACATAACTGAAAAAAGATATTTTGTAAATAGTTGTAATTTCTCTCTAAATTGTCATTGGTGTTACCTTCGGTAACCCAAATACACACCAGCATGGCTTCCATATAAGCAATTTTTTTTTAGCATTATTAACCTATGCTGTGTTGCCGGAACATATCTGTGCCGCTTGAGTTTTAATTAAAACTAACCGTTCGAGCACACCGCATATTGCAAAATGGATTCTCACCTTCACCTCGATTTCTCCCCGTAATTGAAGCTCATATGCATTGTCTTTCATCAAAGCCAGGTAGGTTGCAGAGCTGGCATGAATCTTCTGAGCTGGAACAATAACAGAAAAAAAAAATACAATTTTACATGTAATGTAATATTTACACTTATAATAATCTTACATTAACAGTGTCAACATTTTATCAACAATATATACATATATGGGTTGCAGGATGTGGGTTGCAAGATGAGGCCTCAGATCGGATCAGACTTGTTTGTCCAGCGCATCTCATGGGATCTTGGAGACTGCGTTGGTGGCCTTGGGCTCTTTGCCTGCAGGTCCCTTTGTGCAGAGGGCTGAGGAGCATTGGGTGTTCTGGTGCCTTTTTATCATAGCCAGCATTTACTTTTTTAGGCTATAATCGGAATCGGACCAGACAGGCTGGCCTTCGGCCCACAAAAGCATGGGTGAGCCTCAGGTGCCCATGATCCTGTCACCAGTTTACTGGTACACAATTCATAATAAATGTTAGGTGCTTACGTAAGGCTGACCTGTATATGTGTATCCATGTATGTATGTGTCTGTTACTAACTGAGATTACCATTTATATACAACCAATATAACAAACAAGCACATTTGTGCCATTTAAATAAAATGGCAAAAAGGGCATCTCATTTTGTTTACTTGCTAAATTCCCAGCATGCTAAACTAAAACATGATATATATTAACTATGCAAATAGATGGTGGTCTGTCTAGACTTGTGGATAAAATGGTGGTCTGTCCCAATGGTGATGTATTAATTGACAATATTAATTGAAAATCACAGGAGCGAAATATAGTGCGAAAACTGCCTTTATTTTCACACAAGGTATAAATCTTGATGCTGGACCATATGTCATTATCCACTAATAGTAAGAAAGCCTCTGATTAGTTGAGATGTCAATGAAAATCTGTTCCTGTAAAACTCTGAATGGGAGCTGACGTCACTGTGGGTGTGTAAAGTGTAAGGACACATACGCAGGCTGGTGGATTCCATTCGCGACGCTGTGTTTACTGTGTCTCCAAAAAGGCAGTACCTGGGCATCTTGTAGCCTACAATTCCAGCCACACATGGTCCTGTAGCAGCACATGAACCACAAATTAATTTTCATTTTCTTGTGCAGGTAAAATCTCAAAACATGTTTAGTAAAGAAATTTTGCATGTAATATAAAAGAACTCCCTGTAATTATAGCTCATATGCATTGCCTTTCATTGTCTTAAAATCGAGGTTAAGGTAAGAATGGCTCATTCGGCTCAATTTCTTTCTGTATTATTATTATTATTATTATTATTATTATTATATGAAAGTTATATTCAATCCCTCTACACAATACACTGCTCTGAGGTATATCATATATTTGGTATTTAATAGTTATATCACTATCAAACATTATAAAAAGCACAGAACAAAAGGATTACATGATATCAAAGCACATGGAAGAATGAGCAGATAAAAACGCGCACCTGTGTGTATCCCCGCTCGGAGCTGAAGACGTTTGTTGGGCATGTGAGGAATGGAAACCTGCCTCACAGCAGCCACCAGGTCCAGAGACATCTTGGCAATCTCATCCGCATGTTTATCGCCATTTCTCTCAGGAAGCCCACTCACTACCATGTAGGCATCACCTATAGTCTCCACCTGTTACACAAAACTCCACACTGGAAGATCATGGCAATATAAGCTTACTTTCTAGTTTACTTCTTTGCTGTAGGTTACCTTGTAGACGTCGTAAGAGTCGATGCGCGTATCAAAGCACATGTACAGATTGTTGAGCATCTCGACGACTTGCAGAGGTGTGCATGAGGCCGATATGGCAGTGAAGCCCACAATGTCTGAGAAGAAAATGGTAACCTGAAATGACACTGTGTATTAGTGGTAACCCTGTATAAATTTATTGCTTAAAATGAACCTAATTTAAACGTATGTCTAGGAATAGTTAAATACCGAAAAAAATGAAGAATAAATGAGCAAAAAATTTCTATGAAGAATTTTTTGTCTGTTTCTTTCTGTTTGTTTGTTTTTATGTCGTAGCCATTCTACAAGTATGAACAACCTATATGCTTTAACAGAGAGAAAATGATCTGCCACATTTGTCCTCTATGAGAGACACACAATTTGCTGCTCTCCACCATAAGCTGTTTTATCTCCTAATGAATATTTAATACCATAATTATAGGCAATTACTACAACAATAAGAACAAACAAAATGGGAGCATGTGCTCCTTCTGCATACGCCAATCTTGCCAACATGTCTAATAAATATGGCTTGATTTGTTTAAAAAAAAATACATAAGTGTTAAAACGCTTCTCTGCGTTTTCTGTTTTTAACTCATTGTACCAATTTTCGAATTTAACTGCCGCTTACGCTGTCATAGCTCTCAGCCTCAACATGTCTGTTTTTGCGAAGCTGCTTAGCCACGGACTTGGGCAGCATCTGATGCAGAAGATCCTCAGCCAGCTGCCTCTGAATTTTCAAATCATCCGTTTTCTCCTTCAGAGTTTGCGCATAGTCCTGGATCCATCCTGTCATCTGCTTGAAGGAGAGCAGCACAATGGGGTAAATGAGGCATGCAATGGTGAGCAGGCAGATCTTCAGGCTCATGCCGGATGAGACGTCTCTGGATTTCAGCTTTAAGGTTGACGTGCTCCTTGTAAGAAAGCAGTTCTGGATGCTCCCCAAGACAAGAATGAACATTTGGGCTCCTTCCAAAGAGGAACCAGAACTATAGAGGTAAAGGTTTTTTAGGTTGAGCTCCTGGTCAACGTTCTCTATCCAGCAGCTTTGGAAATTCTCAGATATGTCCTGGAGGACTATCAGTGTGTCTAAAGTCTGTAACCATTTATACTGTATGTCAGGTCCTCCTTCATTGAAGAGCCACCGATAACTCAGCTCTTGGAATATAACTAGATATCTCAGAATGATCAATTCTGTCCAGTCTGCACTGTGCTTCAGAAGACCAATGTTCACACTTCTTATACCTGATAAGTCTAATATCTTTTCAATTGCAGGAGTGAAAATCCAGGACCCGTTGCTGCATGTTGAATCATTTCCCCACATCACGGTAACGAACCCAAAAAACTCAGATTGAATTCTATCGCAAAATTCAGTGAGCTCTGCACCGCAAGGCTGCCCCAGACCATCAATTTTTACACCTGCACACGTGTGGCTGATGGTCGACAATTCAGGAAGTTCAGGCATTGGAAAAATCTCTTGAACCTCAGGCTTGTTCTCTCTCAACGAGCATGAGTTTCTCATCATTTGGAGTTGAGTAATGATTCGGAGTGTAGCTTGAATCCTGCAGGAGGTCAGTTCGGTGAGGCAGATCTCAGTAATCTGCCACTGGTCCAAGGAGGAACTGAAGTCCATGGCCACGGAGCAAAGCAAAGCCAGGAAAGAGATGACGCAGGCAACCAGGATCCTGCGAACCGGTCGACTGCAACTGATGCAACTGCACCTGGGGAGAGAGATCATGTGGAGCAATGTGACATAATGTAACGTTAATGCAGTATATTACCTTATATCATGGGCAGTGCTAGATTCAATCAACAGTGTGTCGATAGCACAAAAGGTTTCTCAATGCACTTAGTGGCCAAATAAGCAAGTGATCATAAAGAAGTTGCAAATAATGTATGAGCAGAACACATTCAGCAAATAAAGTGTTTTCCAGAAATTTGACTTGAATGAAGTATTAAAAGGTTACCTGCAAGTATTCCAGTCTCCCTCCGTGTCCTCTGAGCTGTCTGCTAACAGCTTCTCTCGGGCTTCATGTTTCCTGCTGTGAATTTTGGTTAAAGTGTCTTTTAAAGAGGTGGATGACAAGGTGCTGGATGCCAAACAGTCCTTCTTCATGGACTCCAGTGAGGACATGAGACACCTCTCCTGCGCTACTCCGACTGGGATGGTCAAAGTTTTCAAAGGCGGCTTCGAGGATATTCTAAATATGTTTGGAAATATGCCGTTTTTTCATGAATATAACATCCACTCGTGCATCTTCCTCTCCTCTTCTGGACATTAACGGTACTCAGGGCGTGACGTCATCGAGCAATTGCACGACGCTGCATTGTGATTGGAGGATTCACGCGCTTCGGGTTAATCCCGCGCTTCTGGTTTAAACCGGTTTGCAAGTTCTGCGTTAAATTCAAAGCGCGTTCATCTCGTAAAAACTCGCGTTTTCATTTATAATTCATTCGCTGGCTTTTAAATATTGTGTTCATTTTTGCCACAATAAGGTTAAAACTTTCCATTAGTTTGTTTTACAGGTAAGTATTTTCCTTGTTTGTGGAAACAATAAATGGTGCTAATAACAAGCTGCCTATATTTTAATTACTTTTTTTATTTTATTTTATTTTTTACTCAAAAAGCTTTCCATAATTGTATACAAACTATATTATATTTATGTTTCACTTTTCACATTCATTCGGAATTTTGAACACACATACTACACAGAATTCTCTTCCTTTCAAGGTCACAGAACATTTCAGTGGTTTGAGGTATTAAATAGTCGCACATACAGGGTGAACCAATATTACTGCAAATGCTCAGCTCCTGACACTTAAGGGCACTTGTGCATATACACTGAATACAATAACACTGAACACCTTAATGTATAAGGCACAATGATGTTCCATGCAAAGAAGATTTCCTCCTTAAGTGCACTGATTGTTCTGGTAGACTACTGACTTTAGATGACCCCAGATAAAAAAAACAAAAAAAAAAACTGAGTGGTATTAGGTCTGGTTCTGTTTAATGTTAGTTTCAAAGCCCTCTTGGGTCTAAAGTAAGACTATTGAAAAATATTGCATTTTATAAGGAACAAAATGTCTGTGAATCCAGATGTTCAAAGGGTCATCACACTGTATATTAAGTATTCAATTTAATGTTAAACACACACAAACATAAATTGTATTTATTCCTATTTATTGTAGTTATTTATTATATAATGTATATATAATATAATATATATTATTATATAATTATATAATAATAGTATATTTATTATATACTTAGTGGGTGAGCATATTCAGTCAAAAATGAGGTATGGCTAGTATTTAGTAGTCAAATTCCTCATTGTATACTGTATTAGAATATATTGCTTTTACCAAAAATAAATAAATAAATAAATTTAATACAGAATTTGTTTTTAGAATGTGTTTTTGCACATTTCTGATCCTTTCATACGCTATAACAGTGGTATAGGTATAAACATTGATAAAAATCAATGTTTTTACCTATAAATTACTTTTGGCAATAATAATAATAACAGTGACTTATTTCCTACAATTTAGAACAACACATACATTAGATAACATATGAAATGATGTAATTAAGTAGCAACAACACTCAGTTAGTTATGATTTAAGACATGAAGGCCAGCTGTTCTGGAATATTTTTTGCAAGAACAGTATTGTCAAGTGCATTTGCCAAACCCATCAAGCACCATGATGAAACTGGTTTTAATGAAGACCATTCCAGGAAAGCAAGACCAAAACTTACCTCTGCTGCAGAGGAGGAGTTCATTTAGAGTCACCAGCCTCAGAAATCTCTAATTAACAAACAGTAGCTCTGGTTCAAGCTCTTATGAAGGCTTTACAGAGCATAAGTAGCAGACACATCTTAATAGCAATTTTTATGTGTGATATATATATATATATATATATATATATATATATAGTACATTAATGTACAATGATACTGTATGTAGGGACAATAGTTTGTGTTGTTAGATGCTGCACAGAATCAAATGAAGCTCAGAAAAAAATTTATTCCTTCAAAACAAAATGTCAACAAAACATCCAGTGTTACCCACAAGCTTAAAAATCTACTCCATTCAGTGCATAAAATAATAATCATATAAACAAATCCCTTCCCACCCACAACTTAGTCTCTTCTTTCACCTGGCTTCATAAAAATTTGTTCAGTGTGCACAAGCCATGCGGCTGATTTACTAAGCTTATTTGCCTACAGAATAAACAGACAAACATTAAAAAAAAATCCACAAAAAATTACTTTACCTGAATGTTGTCAGCCTTCATTTTTGCATGCATTTACATTCCCAACAGCATATGACCTACTTTAAACTAAACCTTTAAAACATTCTTTAAAATGTACATATCCCAGAGAAATACATGGTGTTATGTCAGTGATTAGTGCCACAATGAGTTAACTCTGGATTACAGAATCTAACTTAATCTATCTTGATTTAGGGGATTTACTCATGGGACATCCTATTTCACTGGCGAATTTTAATCCCGGGTACCTAATACTTGCTAGCTACTCTTAACATGTAGTTACTGTCCTGTCTGTTAGTTCTTTTACAGTGTAGTCTCTAGTCAGATAATTAGTTTTGTGGCGGCTCTTTTAATTTTATCTTCTGCTTCATTTATAAATCACTCACTCACTCACTCACTCACTCACCTTCTAGACCGCTTTATCCTGTATTCAGGGTCGCGGATTTATAAATCACTTTGAATAAAAAAAAAAAATCATAAACCCAAAGTAGGAGTAAGAACGTTTATATCGACCCAAATAAGGAAAGGGAAGTATGATTTGCCATCATTTGATTTCATTCAAATGAAGCTCTTTTTAAAAGGTGGAATCAACTACATACTGTACTCATATACAAATCTAATGCCGAATGGTATGAATTTGCAGACACTAGACTATATTAGACAACTAGCACTATTAACAGTCCCCTTCTATAAAATATAAAAATTTAACAAACATTTTAGTTGTATGATCATCCTTTAATTCACCTTGTCTGCATACTGAATTATTTATTCCAAATATAATAATGCCAGCTTTACAGCAGCAAAATTTATTTCTATGATTAAATTAAGTAAATAATAATACTATTTATTAAGTGATTCCATCGTAAATTCGCTGAGTTGTTGAATGAAGCGACTATGAGAATTTGACTCTCTGTCCTCAGCCGGGAAAGGCTTCATCGTAAAGATCCGCTGAAGAAAGGTTACCTGATGGGGGTCAGAGTTCACCATCATACTGTAGAAAGACATTCAACAGGGAGAAATCAGTAATAACATGTGGCTTTCATTGTGTCAGTGCACTATGAATAATAACTTTAACGAGAACACATGCACGCCTACTCATTCATAGGATTATCCAATCTAACCATCAGGTGGCAGCAGCACAAGGAACCAGAATAAAATCCTGCAGCTACAGGTTAGGGGCTTGATGAAATGGTAAACATATGATAAAAAAGATAAATCCTGATCTCTTTGACTTTGCATGTGCCATGGTTGTTGGTACCAGATGGACTGAGAATATGTAGATCTCCTGGGATCAAACAAGAGTATGTGAAGTTTACACAAGATGGTGTGAAAAGAAAAAACCACACATTCTCCGAGTGTGAGTTCTGCAGGCAGGAATGCCTTGTTGAGGAGGAAGAGATTGAAGGAGAATATATAGATTGGTTTGAGAGGACAGGAACTCAAATAAGCACTCTATACAAGCATGTTGAGCAACTTTAACTAAGCAGCAACTTCAACTAAAGGCAGGCAGTTTAAATTTGGTCTTCATTTGTTTAGTTACAACATTGGAACTGGAAGCGGTCTTGTGCCGTTGTAGAACATCTTCCTCATCAATCGGTGTTTCAGGCATTTGGATAAATTGTTTTTTCCACACCACTTTGTATCGTGCATGAAAATCCCATCTTGCATACACAGCCATAGTTCATTAAAATGACTGAGATCACATTTTGATGTTTGATGTAAAAAATTACCTGAAGATCCTAAACTGTATCTGCATGATTCTAACTGTGCTGCTGCCACATGATTAGCTAACTGAATAATTGCATAAATGTGCAGTGTGCAGGTTTTCCTAATAATGCATGTAATACAAATATACATCTATCTATCTATCTATACAAAACAGAAATTCTGTTTGGCCTGCTGCTTGTTTGTGTGTGTGTGTCACAGGTGTGTCACAGGCGTGTCTCAGGCGTTTCTCAAGAATATAACAGTAGGCAGCGTCATCAACTTTTATGCCATACTGTGAGATAATAATAATACTTAATTTGACTTCTTTATTTTGCCAGATCATCGTTAGGTGGATGTACATGGGCGGAGCTGCAAGTAAGCTCTAGTAATTAATAAAAGCTTCCATTAGAGCATGATTCCGATATAGTGTAGAGCATCAAGTATCTAATGCTAAAACAGAATCTGTACCACTATACTATATGACAATTCCTATGAGGAGCTGAAATATACTGTATATCTAAATGTCATGTTCACCATCGCTGTTTTTCTAAATTTTTAATACAACTAGCTCATATTCATAACTAAGCATTTATATCAATGGCACTTTCAAAGTAGATCAGATGTTTGGATCTTGAACTCCAGGGGAAAAACAGCACTCTTGAGGATTCTTTTGTCCCTTTGGAGGAACTTCTACAGTTTCCATGTGGAGTGTGTTTAGAAAGCTATAGGAAACCTTGAGAAATGCATTCAGCAAAGACACTAAGGATTTGTGAACATTCTACCTGTGGTTACCAGGGCTGCGCGATAGAGACACTATAAATCATATACCTGTATGGTATCGGCCTAAATATCATTTATATTTGTATAACACAGCATGTATTCTATGTCTATACCAGAGTTGCAGAAAGCCTGAAGCCTATCCCAAGAGACTTCGGGTACAAGGTGGGGTACACTCTGGACAGGGTGCCAATCCATCGCAGGGCATAAACACACACACTCATTCACACACTACAGGCAATTTGGGAATGCCAATTAGCCTAATCTACATGTCTTTGAATTGTGTGAAGAAACCAGAGTACCCAGAGGAAACCCAAAAAGCACAGGGAGAACATACAAACTCTACCCACATAGACCCCAAGGCTGGAATTGAATTCTTAACCCTAGAGATGCGAGGCGACAGAGCTAACCACTATATATAAGCTGTAGATCAATTGCCAAGCCCTAGGTCATGATAATCACGTTTGTGTGCAAGTTAGTCTCAACAGACGCATCAAGAAAGATGACCATCACCTTGATTCATTAATTTAATCATAGTGAGTCAATATAAAAACAGAAATCAAGACCCAAACAAATGCAACAATCACAGAAAAAAAAAATTGCACCCAATGATTTCCAAGCTGATACTTAAAGAAGGAAAACAAAGCAAATAAACAAAGAAAAAAAAAGAAAAACAATTACACCCTGAAATTCCACCGAAAAAGATTTCAACGATGCAGTTTCACATTTATAACCTGGAACAGATACAACAAAGTGAAAGCTATTTTTCATTTTCAATTGGTTTGTACCACCACGTAATTCTTGGCTTGGTTTTAATGAAATCCATATTTTCTTCAATTGAAACTGATTTTAAGATGTATGGTAAGGTTTATGTATTTACATTCTGATGATGAAATTAGAGTTTCAGAATCAGATACATGGTTGACATGGTTTGTCTATTAACCCACACAGGGTTTATTTGCATCAACGTTTAAGACGGATAAGAAAACTGACCCTAATCAACGACCACTAAAGCATGTTTGCTTTTCTGCCTATTGGGTTAGTAACATAACCCAAGGCAGTGCTAGGGGTTTGGTTCAGCTTGAGCTCTTACGCTTGGTGGTAAAAACAATCGTCTAAACAAAAAAAGACAATAACACCTAAGCCAAAGGGAAAAAGGTGGGGCTCACAGACAGAGCCCCCACCCAATCCACCAGTTTGGAAGAAGAAAAACTTGAAGGCACCAGTGAAGAATTAAGCAAAAATTTTTAAACAGATCCACACTCTATTTGATTGGATTAAATGAAAAGTAAGGAGTCGTCTGAAAATGAGAGTCACATTAATTAAACATTTTGGTGACAAAAATGAATGTCATCAACTAAGATGCATTTGTATAAAAAAATAAATATTTGTTACTTTATGACTCACAAATAATTATTAATAGCATTAACAATAATCGAACAATTTAAAAAAAGGAAAAAACTTTCAGCAAGAGCCTGAAGAACTTCATACAGCAGTGCCAGCTACAATTAAACTGGTGCTTTCAGTTAGCAAGAAGTTTGTTTGGGAACACACCCAGGCGAATTATCAGACAGAGATTCTTTCCCATCATCTGACTCCTCAACAAGATTTTTGAGAGTGACAGGGTACCAACACCAATCATTCTGATTAAAAGGAATAAATAAATTTTTGAAGGAGAAAGAAAATGAAGAAGGGGGGAAAAAAAGAAGCTTCTACACAAGCCCAGAGTTGATCAGCAATCCTTCATGGATTTATACCTTGCTCCTGAAGAGCGGCTTGGCGCCGGGGCCGCAGTACTCGTTGTAAATGAGCTTAAAGAGGAAGAGGTGAAAGAGGGCGACCAGGGATGCTACACTGAACCAGAAGAGGAAGGGGAGACCTGGGTCCTGCTTGGCCATGTGCTCGTCGTGCGCTAAGATGGCCTTGACATGCAGAGTGTGCCTCAGGTCCTGCAGGTGCTTCAGGTCCGTCGAGATGTAAAGCAGCGGCGTCAGGGGCTGTGTCACTAAAACGGGGAAAACGTGACCTCTAGGCTCAGACGTGAGCTCGACGGGTTCGTTGATGCACCCCGCTTCGCAGGCGTACAGCTTCACGGGCTTCTCTTCGTCCTGCGGTTTTACCGAGACGTGCAGCGAGGGCCGGCCCTCCGAGTCGGCCACCACAGAGAGACTGATTCGGTCGCGGTGATAGCGCAACCCACGCAGCGAGTAACTATTATGCAGGACGCTCGGCTCGGCCTGGAACTGCAGGTGGTTCTCTGTGAATTGCAGGCCACCAAAACTGAGCGTCATGGCTTGCATCATGCCATGAGCACCCGCTGAAACCAGAGCCTTACAGGCACGTTTTTGGAGGGTTAATGTCCAGAGATTAACTAGTTGCAGGAGTGAAGCGGTGGTTCTCAGGCGCTCGGGCCACAGGTTCTCAGCGTGCATGGTGGCATGGCCGCTGAAGCAGTGATCGGCGTAGTTCAGGCTTGACTCCAGCTTATCACGTTCCTCTACGCTGAGAGTACTCTCCAGCAAAGGTGCTGTGGAGGAGGACAGGATGTAGTACAGCGTCGTGTTCACCGTCTGGCTCGACGGTGTGTGTGTGTCTGTAATTTTCCTAATCTCTATACCTATGAAAAGAAAACAGAACAGGTTTTTTTGTATTAGTGCAGTCGTGTGGATCAGCATGTTATTTCAAACGCTTTCCTGTGGCGCAACAAAAAAAGCACCATATAACCTCTATGGGACAGTGATATCTCGTCTTGTGCTATAATGGTTTACCCCACACCAAAAAAACTGATGGAATGTACATGTTTCAGGAAAACTATTCTGTGTAACAAAATTACCAACATATATGTATCCTTTCTTTATGTATGTATTCTTTACCTTTTAAGTAAAAAAAAAAATTACAATAGAAAGATGAATATTTAGATATTTTGGTTGACTTGCCTGATAGGAAAAGATCCGCCCATGCCTGCTGGTGTTCCTGGACCAAATCTTCCAATTTGGCTCGTAGCAACTCCACCATCTCTCTTTTGACATCCTCTCGAAGGTTGCTGAAGGTCTCATCCGTCTTAGAGGGCTCGACAGGCTCCGATGTGTGAATTACATTCACTATGTTTTCGGTATGTTCGGATTTCGCAGGGACCTGAAAGTGTACAGTTAGTCGCTTCGTCCCCACAGCCATCAACACCGTTTCCTTCTTTTCCGTTAGGACCTTTCCGGTGGACAACATGAACTCTTTATCTTCCACCTTCTCTGTGACACCCCTAAACGACGGCGATTCCACAGACGCCTCGACTGATATCACTTTATCCGTTGGGTTGTTTATATGAACCCGCTGAATGTAGACGTTGGGTCGGCTCCGGTGTGCGATGTGTTCCTCTCGAATGATCACGCAATCACGAGGGGACTGGAAAGTATCGAGCAGGATGCACCGAGAAGAGAGTACTGAGCCTTTCCTGTACCACAGCATCTTAGCCTGCGCCTCAGACTGCTTTCCAGAAACCTTCCATCGCACTATGGGAGAATATTCAGTCAGGTGGCCCGGGGCAAAACCCGGCTGAGACGACGACGTCACCCAGAGTTTGTTAGAATCCACATCCACCAGTAGGTGTCCGTTACCCGTTACGAACGGTACTGAGACTTGAGACTGCGGCGTGCTCATGACGCCCTCGCCACGCTCGACCTGTGCCGTCCATCTGTTGATATCAGTCTGTAAGCAGACTCCGGCGGCTCCTCCGGCCTCCCCGAACAACTTGGGGAGCTTGAAAATGGTGTCAGCGCTCAGGTACCAGTAAAATATAAAGAAAATGAGCAGAACAACCAAGACTCGCCTGGCCCAGCTACTTGACAGCAAACCAGGGAGGCCCTTTAGTCTCTGCTGAAGCCACATAGTTTCTGATTTAGATCGGATATCCTTTGAATAATCACACATCGGTGGATATTGTTTACTCTACGTATAGAGCAACTGGTGAGCTATAAAACAATATAACCAAGTCATAAAATGACTTCCTGAGGAAAATAAGTGGGAGCGGCACAACGCCTAAATGCCTCTGTTGAATTATTTAATTCAACAATAGAGTCTAAACTATAGCAAGGCGTTTAGTAGATTATTACTTACAGATAATCTAGTCCTCGCCAGTTATGCAACCAAGTAAACAAGTCATATTTCACAGCTAGGAAGATATATACCGTCTCGACAGCGTGCTTTATGGATTAAGTTAAGTCCTAAACTACTGAACGTTGTACAACCTACAACACTTCACTTCACTGCTGCAATATTTATCACTGAAACACTTCAAACTTTCCTATCTGCCTTATGAGTCAGCTGACCGACTTGGGAATTATTTGGGCAGCTAGCATAAGAGCTAACGTTGTCTATTTGAGATAACCTTTAAAAAAAAAAACTCGCGTAGTTTCAACAACCGCTGTTTATCTGAAGATTCTTTGGCTTTATCCAGTTTTCTTCCTTACGTAAATCCATGGAAACTCCATATAAAGCACCATGACAGCTAGCTGATCTCTCAACCCACCAAACTTGACATTTCGGTTTGTTGAAACTGCCGTAAAGCAGGCTGACTCATAACCGGAAGTGTCGCGCTTCAAAGCGCTAGCCGATGTCACAGAACGCCTTACAGTAGCTGATCTCAGACCAGACTTGTCTGACGCACGCCGTTTCACTTTAAGTGCATGGTGTTCGTGTAATCTGACCTCGGACCGGTGTCTTTATTCAAGACTTTTTTTTTGTATCGTGTTGATTGCGTGCTGGCAGTCTAGAATGTTTTAGGCAATTAAAACAAATTGTGTTAGATTATACTTAAATGCCAAATTGAAAAAATAATACTTTTCTGTTTCAAACATGACTTCACATTTTGCATTATAACAGCAATATAAACACCGGAATTCAATAATTAACAGGTTTGGCCAAATACTTCTGTCCTTATAGAGTACATATTTCAGTTTTTCCCCTCACTAGAAAAGCACCATGTCAGTTACACTGTAGAAGCTGAGTATGATATAACTGGATCGAGCTCTAAGAAAATGCAGTAAATCACCAGTCCTCATTTAGTACTGTATTGTTTGAAGTACTGTATTGTTCTGAGAACTTATATACTGTGTGTGAAAGTTGGGAACTGAATTAATCGATTCAGTTCAGCTGTCCATCAGCCTGATTTTTGGAAGCACATGAGGCAATATTAGACTTTAAAAGGCAATAAGTTTCTCAAGATACATCCCTCCAATCAGCTTGAGTTTGCACTTATTTCCAGATTTAAAAATAAAAACAAGTTGAAACCTTTCAGAAGAAGGGTTGCCGTATACTGCCAAGGAAATCGTATTAGATACAGGATGGTGCTGGGTGGTGCAATACTCAGGTATTTTATCTGTCTTAATTACTATCACATTGTTCCAGGCTGACAGGAAGAACCTGTTATTGGAAATGCTGTGCATGTAGTAATAAAGTCTATCTGGCCCCTGCATGCATTATTGTAATAGGTAAAGGTAATAGGTTTGCGAAAGTGACCGTTAAAATGATAATAGATGGTACTTAAGAAATGATAATTATAATTTTTAAAAAAAATTTAAGTTTGTAATTGTAAGTGAGTAGGAGGATATGTTACATTTATTTTACATTGCATTGAACGGTAGTGTAGTGGTTAGCACTGTGGCCTTGTACCTCCAGGGTCCGGGTTTGATTCCCGGCCAGGCTTGATTCCTGTCTCTGTGTGCATGGAGTTTGATTGGCATTTCCACATTTCAATAGAGTATGATTGTGCATGTGTCTTTGCTCTACAATGCAGCGGCACCCTTGCAGGGTGTATCCTGACTTCCCTGTTATACAAGTAGGTTCTAGGTCTAACATGACACAGAATAAGTTGTGTGGAAAATAAATGATTAAATAAAAAATTTCTTGATTGCATATCTAATGACAAAACACAAGTTTCGCATTTTTGAAGTCTGCAATATTGCTCAGTGTCCACATTTTTGTAAAAGCATATACTGTATACTGTTTATAGCTCATGACTTCCATTTGGTAGGGGAAAAAAAGTTGTTTCTGAATGTTTCATTAATTATAGAACACAGCACCATTCAAAGTGATTTTAGAATTTTTGAAGCAGTTAGTGGAGACACACATGACACACTAGGGAACTTGTCAATTTGCTGTCCAAAAAGTTATTAATTAGTGACTTGCAATGTCAATAAAATTAGCTTTTGCCACGAAAGTAGATGATTCTTGGCCATTTTTTCAACTAATGCATGGCCCTGTGCAGAAAAAATATACAGTATGAGGCTCTACCTCCAGTACAGGACTACAAAGTTGTGAGTATATTACACAGCAAATACTAATACACTATATACTGCGATATAGAAAATACAGCTTACATATGTGAATGCGACTCTGAAATATTTTTTTCATCACACCTAAGACAAGCATCTCACACAATACTGTACACCCTTTAAATAAGCCGTTCGATGAGCCGTTATATCCTGTTGTGCTTGTTTTACATGCTGCCTGTATTTCTTCTCTCTTGTGTCGGCATGTCAAGTTGTGAGATGCATTAAATTCCACACTTCACAATTGTTAAGCATGAAATAAATCCAATCTTCTGTGGTGATAGTTTTTGTGACATTGAGATCATTTCCCCAGTAAATGATTTAATCTCAAATGCACATATTATATACTTGCACATCAGATATTGTATAACATTTTGGCTACATCTAAAGATTTTCAAAAGAAAAACCTGTACTAATAATTGCTGCAATTATTAGCTTATGAACTATTTTTCTCACAGTTACTTATGCTTCAACTTATAACCGAATAGCCTTCTGGATAAACAGCATGTGATGGTAACCAGCAAAAAAGACAGATTATGTTTTAGAAAAATAACAGGGATTACTGATCTGTAAAAAACAGGCCAGCACGTATTCGTCAGAAACCAGTAGGTGTTGTGCCTTGTGCATGAGTGCATTCCATTCCACAGTGTAAAAATATAAGGGGTGCTCCGTACTCCCTGCTCCCTGTACAGGTAATGTCAGTTAAAGGAACTTCTCTAGACAAAATTTCACTATTCAATTTCAGTAGCAGGACAGACGTCAATTCCATTGCGTTACCATGGTAACATAAGCTCCTTTGATACGTTGCTGAAGCTGTAAAAATTTTCTATTCTCGTCGAGCACACTCAGCAATATCTCACTAAGTGTGCCCTGCGATGGGTTGGCACCCTGCCCAGGCTGTCCTCTGCCCAAAGTCTCCTGGGATAGGCTCCAGGGTTCTTGTGACCCTGTACAGGATAAATGATGTAGAAAATAAATGAATTCAATATGTGTATTATTGTATAGTGTAGTATTAGTGTATGTGTGTTTATTGTGACGTTCAGATTGCTGTTTTCACATGAATGTTCCGATCTGGAAAGCAGGAGGTTCTGTGTTGGAGTAAGATAACCAAAGTTAACACTGCGGAAATTAAATATTGAGTATTAATTGAAACAAAAACTGATACCATTATAAACTGTATACTATTGAAAGGTGTACAACTCATAAATTAATTATTTTATTCATTTACAAAATGTATGGAGAACTTATTATTAAGCAGTTTTTTGTTTTATGTCCACTTCCGGTAAAGCAAAGACCCAGTGTTCACTTGTTCCCTACACCACTTACAGTTCCCAGCTTCCTGCAGTTGGGAATCATACTTAATATGACTGAACGCCCTGTGCAGTACACTTCACAGGGAACTTCAAGCCAATCGGATTACTGATTTATTAGTCAGAAACCAGTATGTGTTGTGCGTTGTGCATGGGTGCATTCCATTCCAAAGTGCACTTTAAAAGGTGTTCCCTATTCCCTGCTCCCTGTGCAGGTAATGTCAGTTAAGGAAACTTCTCTAGACAAAATTTCACCATTCGAAACACCCTGCAACGTCAGCAGGACAGATGTCAATTT